>JAQMYJ010000004.1:14327586-14343681 GCA_030014305.1 Clarias laeviceps
AGATCTTTGAGTTCAGCTCATGAAAAATGGGAGCAAAAATAAAAGTGTTGCGTTTATATTTTTGTTCAGTGTATAATTTGCATAAATTATGTTATATTTTATCCCATTTGTCCAATTCAATCTACCTTCAACCTATTTTACCTCGCGCCTGTCCTACCTACCTTCAACCAATGTACCAACCATCTGTCCATCCATATAGAACCCCAATTCATCTACATACTGCATAAGCATCCATCCATGCATCCATATGGTGTCCCAATCCATTTCATCTACATAGAGTGTTACCTATGAAGCATCACATCAATCCACCCATATATACATTGTTCCCATCTACAATCAAATGACTGTATGGTCTCACAACAAATCCATCCCAACCGGTCCTCTGTCCATCAATAGAGAATGCCCAAGCCTGTCCCAATACAACCTTTAACCTACGGTATGTATCATTACATCATCTAGCCATCCATGTAGCATCGCATAGAACGTATGCAGCCTCACACCAATCCATTCATCAATCCCTCCATATAGCATTCCATCTAACTTAACTAGTCTCACCTCAGTGAATCCATCACTGCTTGGTGTAAAAGTTATATCTGATAACAAACAAAAGGATCTTGTGTCCAACAAACAGTTATATTAAATCTTAAATGTTTCCTTACCCTTCCGCTGTTCTGGCAGGTGGTTGCTGTTTGTCTGGTTGATGCTTCCTCCATCCCTGCTTGAAGATTCCTTATCCTGTGGTGGTTCCCCTATGTGATTCAGCTTGTTCTCAGGATGGAGCTCCACATTCACTTTAGTCTCCACCCTCAGCCTCTCTGCCCCTCCTGCCTCCTCACTGTCACTCGCTGTTGTGGCATCAGCGGGCCAGTACGGCGGCTTCATGTGATTAGACACTGTGTCCACTGTGTCGTGAAAGAGACGGAGAAATAACACAATGACAAAGAGAAGCACTTAGATTTCATGTCTAACCTATAAATATACAGTGAATTTAAAGATAAATCATGAGAGGTCAGTGATGATTAATAAATAAACTACAGAACCTTTCGGGGTGCTGTGTAGCGGCTGTCGCTCATTGTTCCACTTGGGCTTCATGTGAACTCCCTCATCATCATCTTCACTGTCGGAGGAGTGCGACGAGGCATAGGAGCTGCTGTGCTCATCCACAGACAGCTCGCTGTCTGAATCTGAGTCTGCCAACACCACACAACACAAAAGCCTGACTTAACAATGACTATATGCCTGAACATGTTTACCAACTAGGTTTCAGAAAAAAAAAACTGTGTATAAAACAGTTATAACAAATAATAATGTATGATCTCGTACCATCTGCTTTAGTGCCGTTTCGGTGGAACAACGAGCCATCCATGTCTGTGTGTCCAGCTTTAGCTGTTCCTGAGGAGACACTGGGCTTCTGGTCATCCCTGTGTTTGTGTGTGAGGGGTGAGAGAAAGAGAGAGAGAGAAATAAAAAAGTACAGAAACAATAATATATATAAGAATATATACAAAAATACACAAATAATATACAGAAATACAGCAAAGAAGTATTAAATCATTATCTTAAGCAGCACTCAGGCTTGTTGTACAGTAGAATATATCTTATTTGATGAATTTATAGTTAATGATACAGTGTAAAGTCGTCTAATCTGGTTAAACCTGCCATAAGGAGTTGACCTCTTGTATAACAGTTGTAAATTTTAAGCTAATAAGTTACTTTCATCAATCTAACACTGCATCAGTAATTCTAGGGTTTTAGATGTGTATGTACGACAAAGCACCAAAGTTCAGACTCCTGATGACTGACGTTAGCTAGCGGCACTTATGCTACAACCAAGTCTGTTGTGTATGGGTTCAAAATTCCCAAAAAACTTCCCCAACCCACTCTACCTAAGTCAGATATTACATATTTGCAGATTAGATAGCTTCATGAACAAGGACAAAGATGAATTTTATTGTAAATACATGCATTGTAATACTTAGAAAAAATAATAATCTAAACTTTTTTCTGTGATTTCCCACTTCTTTCCCAAGTTTTTCATTGTTGTCATTTTAATGTTGCAAATAAAGGTCAATTAAGTTACCATAGTAACTTCAATCTTCATGTTGATTTGTATATTTTGCATTTTCTGTGTATTTTTGTTTTTGCACATTTTTATGAAAAAATAAATACAATTATAATATAATTCCCTTAAACCCTATTACTTGGCAATTATCCATATATGGTAACTTCACTGACCTTGATTTGCAAAAAAAACATTTTGGGAAAGAAAATAATAAAAATAATGTAAAAGAGTACTTGTGTGACATTTTTATTTATAAATATATGTGCCTTTAACTTTATCTGTTTTTTAATCTTGGAACAATTATTACTTTAGACACTATTAACTGGCGTGGAACCATACTGTAACTTTACTGACCTTGATTTGCAATGAAACATAAAAAAGAAAAACACACACAATAGTAAAGTAAAAGTGTATTTGTGTGTTAGCATGTGTGTGATGCTGAGAGCCATGCGCTTGAGCCAAAAGACAGCGACAAGTGTTTAACATGAAATCATGAAAGGTTTAAGTGGGTATGTTAGACATTCACATAAAAAAAAGAAAAAAAGAAAGAACAGAGAAGAGACAGAAAAAGAATAAAGGAATTAGATCAAAACAGACAAAGATGGTGAAAGAAAAAAGAAAGGGAAGGTGGGAAGCCATGCATGCAGCAGGCTGTTACCTGAAAGCGTAAGCGAGGTAACCGCTGTGGCTCTTGGCTGACCTGATGGTGCTCTCCAGAGACACGGTGGACTCTCCGATAGCTGAGCGGAAGATCGTGCCATCCTCTGTGTACGTGTTGTTGCAGTTCAGAGAGCGCTGAGAATGGAAAGAAGTTCAGCATTGCACACAAAGTTTATATTATCGTGTTGAGTAATTATTAATTTAATATAATTGGTAATGTCCAAGGAACCTTTATTTTAAAATGGTATTTGTTTCAAATGGCTCCCATTTCCTCCTGCCATCCCTACCCTACTATTCTGTTCAAAAAAGTGTAGATGCTTTTCAAACCTCTCAGATGTGATCGTCTGAGTTCATATTTAACTCTGTAAGTTATTCAAAAACAAAACACCTCCATCCGAGTTTCACTGCAGATTAAAAAAAAACCGAACTATTGATTTATCGACGTTGCTGAAGCAGGTAAATATTAGCGAACCTCTTTGCGTAGGACTCAATGACTGTGCTGTTTCTCATCATGACAAATTTAAATTATGGAAATGTCACCCTGTTGTGAAGCAGACGACATGCTCATTGCAGCTTTTTCATTTGAGTAAACAATGATACGCCAAGGCTGTGTAAAAAGCCTCCTAATTGGCACTTAACATTAAAGTTGAATGTTTCCAATGATTTACTGGATTAAGGAAGTACCAGCTTCCTGTCATAAGTCGGATATTCAGAGACTTTTTAAATGTTACCGAGCTTTATAAATGCCAGATTGGTTCACATCGGTGTGTAAGGCTGATACTCAAACAATCATGCTCCATGTTTTTACCTGATCAACTTTGCAGCACACACACTCTTGGTTTCACAGCAAACAATTTCACAGTTTACATTGAAAAGTGAAGTTGGTTGGTTTTTGGTTGCATTTTAGCACATTTCATTGTGTGCACTGGCATGCACACAATGAAATGTGCTAAAATGCAGACAGTCTTTACAGTTGTTTTTCAAACTGCTCAATCAAATTGTTACTAGCTGGGACATTATAATATAATATTCTCAGTAATATAAGAGAAATCACAAGGTATGATAACGATGGATAAGTTCGGAGAGCTTAGTAACTGCCATTCCAGAGTATATAATCAAGAAAGAAAACATCCAACAGGTGTTTACTAATTCAAATCTGACTTTAAGTACTTTTAAATATGTTATCAAATAATCATATACTGTAATCAAACAATCATAGTAATGTCACAGATAGTGTGAGATGCATTGATGTTGTCAGCGGGAGATGCATGAATGACTGTAAGGTTTCAGTTCTCCCTCCACTTACAGTCAGCAGAGAGGCCCGTGTCGTGGTCGAGTCATCCGGCACTGGCTTTTTCCCTGTGAACACGAGCTTCAGATTCTTCCTCACTTCTTTACTCAGTACACAGTGGAAAAGGAGAATTAAAATTCCCTGAAAGAAAAAAATAAATTGCAATTAATCTTATATACTGCCAACTGCAGTTGTTTCCGTGAATATCCAGCGTGTGGAACGCTCGAAGAAAAAAACCTGGTTTGATCACCAAACAGTGCACAACCTCACACTGCCGACTGCATCACTGAAACATTACAGGAACTCAGCTGGGAGTTATTGCCACGTTCCCCGTAAAATCCTGACCTCGCTCCAAGTCATTTCCACATGTATGGGCCATTAAAAGTGTTCCTGGGGGGCCAGCATGAATCAGGCAGTGTGATCATCTCTCCAGCATACTGAGAAATATTCATACCATGATGGTGTCCAAGCATTACTGAAACGCTGGGATAAGTGCATTACTGAAGCAGAGGATTATAATAATGGTAGTTTTTATTCTCATAATTGAGTTTTGTTATTCTGCACAATCAAAAGTCCTGGTTTGACTTGAACGCCCCTAGTATAATATCTAGGCAACTTTTAGATAGAATTATTTAAAAAATACAAGCACAATGATCGAAGTAATAAATAAGGCTCAGCTAAATATGAGATTTAAGCTTAGTCCTTATTGAGTGTCCTAATGCATGTTAATGACATACATTTAAAAAATGTGATTCAAGCACATCCTGTGAAATTATTTTCATATTCAGCAATGCTAACTCTTAGAACCTATTTCAAGCTAGGCAAAACTAAAGAAATATTAAACATTTATTTCCATTTATTTCCTGCTGATAGAATAAATACCAAAATCCAAAGTATGGCTTAAGTGTTTTATAGCATTTAATTGGCATTATGATAGAGAACACACACCTGTAAACAGCTAAAACTGGCGAACAGGTAGTGGAAGATCATGACATCACTGTTAACAGCCATGAGGCCCAACAGCCAGGTAGCACTGATGAGCAGCAAGAGCAGGAAGGCCATCCTCAGTGCAGGACTGGACATGCACATACACACAAACACATAAATCCATGACTCTGAATGGCATTATGTTATAAGCTCTGCAGGTATTTAAAGTCTGAGTGTGTAGATAAAGTAACTCACATGGCTCCAGTCTTCTCGAAGCTTCTGCGTCGGCGTCCGCATGATGCCTTGGCTGCCAGCACAAAGATCACTATGTTCACCTGTGGCACAGGTCACACCAAATGAGTCAGGACTCGATGAAAATTAAGAAGCATAGATACAGAGTCTGACTAATTTACGAAATAACGAAAAGGCTAAATTGTTTATTTTGAATTATTATTAACAACATTGTTCATTTTTTATTCTTTTTTAATAACAAAATGGCTGAAGAAAGCAAAATGACACTCTAATGATGATATGGTTAATTCATTGTGTGATGCGTTTTCTTTTTGTGTACGGACCAGCACAACAACGGCGATGGGCCCGGCGAAGCTCCAGATCAGCATGTCATGGACCGAGAGCCAGCAGAAATCTGGGTTGCCGTAGCCCTGTGGATCTAACCCAACAGCTAGACCTGCAAACACACACACAAAGTGGATTATACAAACATTATACGGAGAGGTGAAACGTAAAGGGAGTAGACTGAGCTGAACGTGAGCATGCCAGGTCTCTATTATGTGGTTGCTGGAGGTGTTTTTGCTCTGGCTTTGAATGGCTGCCAGAGGGGTAAATGATACCCTGATGGATCCAGCACCTCAGAGGAGGGAAGGTGCTCTAACTATAGACAGAGAAAAAGAAAAAGAGAGAGAGAGAGAAATTTCGAGGTGGAAGAGGGAATGAAGACAGGAAATTAGAGAGGATGATTAAGAACGAGAAAGCGGGAGACAGAAAGAAAAAGAGAAGCTTCTTTCCCACAGGGCTCATGGTGACTTTTTAAAGACGTGGCATGTTCCAGCATGACTTCATGGTAGTGTGGTTTGTGTTAAGTGTTTTTACATGTCTGTTTGTGTATGTATTTTTATAGACATACAGTACACAAGTCTGTTTACCTGTCTTGCACCTAGATTTACTGCGGGAGGCTGACAATTTGTTCATTTCAACAGTCTATTTACATAAAGCGGAGGTCTTAATATAATTTATTTAATAAATGCATCTATAATGCAAAGACAGATGACAAATTACAGGAAAAGACGTTTCTTAGTAACGTCCAACACAAAGCTTCAAAACGAGTGTCTTGGACATAAACAAGTTTCTGGCAATAAACAGCAATCTTCTAATATGTATTAATTTTTTAAGTCAATGTTTTAATGATTTTAAAAACAACATTTAGTTTAAAAAAATGTGCAAAATCCCCTATAGCTGACCACCACAACCACTGTATATAAACGCATGTGAGTGTGGAAAACTAACCTGTGATGATAGCAGGGATGCCCCACCCGATGGCATAGTAAAAGCGCATGTGTCCGTGGTTGATGTTGCGCATCTCGGTGAGCATGCGGTAAATATGCAAGCCTTCCACGAACATCCAGGCAAATGTGCACATGTAGAAGAAGTGCAGCAGGATTGCAATCACCGTACACACAAACTAGACACGGTAGAGAGAGAAAGAGAGGACAAAATGGAATGTCAGAGGGGGGTATACCATAAGCATTTAGGGTGTAGGGTGTTGGAGGTGGTGCACATAAAACATAGTATACACAATGCACTGTAATGTATAATTACAATTCCACAATGCAGAGGCTGTGAGATTTAAATAATCAAACCCACTGCATTTTAACAGTGGGTTAAATTAAACAGGTCATTTTAGGCTGATCTACAGACAGACTGCAAGGACAGTTGAAGTCGGACGTTTACATACACATAGGATGAAGTCATTGAAACTGATTCTTTAACCACTTCACAGATATTATGTTAACAATCTATAGTTTTGGCAAGTTGGTTAGGACATCTGCTTTACATATGACAAGTCATTTTCCCATCATTTGCCTATAGATTTTATATTATTTTAATATTATTTAACTTGTAAACTATATTACAATTCCTTTGGGTCAGACGTTTACATACACTCAGTTAATTGTGCCTTTAAACAGGCTGTCATGGCTCTAAAAGCTTCTGATAGACTTACTGACATCATTTGAGTCAGTTGGAGGTGTACCTGTAGATGTATTTTAAGGCCTAGTCTTTTAATGTACGTGGCATCTGTTCTGTTCGTCATTGGAAACAATAGTTGTTTGTTTTAGGAAGCTTTGTAGGGGTTGATTAATAAAACAACAACACTGTTAACAAAGTATGCAACCAATCAGAATTGAACAATGGTGCTAGCTCTGCCCTGAAGTTCATTCAGTTCCTTTTGTTAAACACTCTAAACAAAAAATCTAAATACTAAATTCTGTGTGTTCCTCATCTGAGTCTTGGACTTGAGCAATACATATTAATATTTACATGATCATTATACAGTATAGTACAAGGAGCTTAGCAGCTAGAGCCCACACGTTAATGTCGGAGAGAGCCCATGAACCCTGATTTTACCATCTCAACCTCCTGCCTCTATCCTGCCTGAAATGACACAGACCTTTTAATCAGAAGACGGACACAAACAGAAAAATTACAGTTACACTTTGTATTTACGTACTGTATGCTCCTGGTGTGAAATAATAGGGGAAAAACTTATATGGAGAGTAACCACGACAAGAGTAAAAAAACAGAGCATTAATTTCCAAAGATTAGTTGGTACACATGACATAATCTATCTAGCAAAGACATGGCTGTGGTATTTCTACACCTTTTCATAGTGTCTAAGCTCCCAGCAATTTACAGACTGCCACTGCCTGAGGCCAACAACTCAAACCCCAATGCTCAAATACTTTAATCTCCGCCTTCCAGGTACGAACAGCATGAGTAATGTGTGTGTGTGTGTGTGTCTGTTTAAAAAATTTATAATTACAGGGATTATATCTCTTCCAATGAAATGGTTCTCTTTCTCTATTCAGTGAATCACCGGCATTTAAACAGACCCTTTTCCTCTCGAAGGTTATTCCCAGCCATTTGTCAACAGGCTATGAGCTTGGCCCAACCCACTCACTGCACACAAAGTCCTAATTAAAGCCTTATGGCATGGAATTACTTAGGTTTGGCGACTAGAAACAGACCTGGAAAAAATGCTCCTGTAAGCAAATTCTGACAAGAAAATTCACTTTGTAGTGCATTAAAATGCTTGCTTATTTGAGTTTGCACTGGTTACTAAGCTAAAAATTAAAACTTATTTTACATAATTTTTTCTCTTCCCATAAATCAGAACCCCAATCTTCACATTACATAATCTTATGGTCAAATGAGCAATTGTAACAACAAAAGTATCCATGCTGTTGATACAGAAAAGAGACATCGTCTCACCGGGTTGTCTGTCTGGTTAATGCCAATGAGGAAGACGAGCTCGGAGAAGAAGAGTGCCGCCACAAGGTTCTTGTGGATGCTGTGCAGGTTGGAGCGGAGCTTCCGCAGGATGGCCAGCAGTATGAAGGTGATCAGCAAAGCCAGCAACGAGGCAGACACTGTGGCATACGTGACTATCTTCAGTGGCAACACATCTCCATGCTGGGTGGAGGAGGTAGAAGTAAACTCAGGTGGGTGAAGGATTACAAAAATAAAAGGATAAGAGAAAAGTCTTGCATGTTGGAGATCAGAAACCAAGTTTAACACAAAATTCACTAAAACTACTGTAGAATGATCTCAGATGGAATTCTTTCACAGAAAAGTGTAAATTTTTTAATGCCAGACGGATTTTATGATAATGAGGATTATTATTAGTATTTTCACTCATTCACTCGCTCACATTCTCTATACAACTTTTCCTCAACAGGGTCACAGAAGCCTGGTGCCTTTCCCAGGAGACTTGAGGCATGAGGCAGGGTACACCCTTGACTGTGGTGTCAATCTATCGTTTTTTTAAAAATCCCTTACTGTTCCAAGTAACATTAAAGATATGTGGATCATGATAAAAAAAAAAAAAAAGGTTTAAGTCAGGGCTGTAGCAAAAGTATATTAAGTCTGAGAAGCCCCTTTTCAAAGCAGATTTGCACACCACCAATACTTCTTTGTGTTTCCCTGCGCCTACTGTCAGTATTTTATAGGCACTCTACAAAAAAGCATTGATCCTGAGGGCGGAGCTTCCTGAACATGGGCCGGGATCATTACTATTTTGAATCCTCCTAACGTTTAGAGACCTAATATTGAAAAAAGACTACCCTTTAATCCTAACACACTTTTAAATATTCATCCTCTCTTGGGAGCGCAGGAATGTAAGTGCCAGGCTAATACCAGGAAACTGCACTGACGCTAACACTAAACACACTCATGGAGATGCCCTACCTCTCTTTTGGAAATATCCATGAGCACGGCGAAGCTGGTCATATGGTTGCATTGGCAGCTAATATGGGTTTTGTTTCTGAAGGTGAGCTCACAGCCCTTAGAGGACCAACCTCCTGTCCCTCCGATCCTACAACACACACATATACAACATACCAGAAATGGGTTAGTATACAGTACAGAACATTATTAGAGAAAACTAAAGTGCCTAAATGTGAATGATAAGTATCCTCATTTACATAATGTTTGTTCATTAAAAGTTACAGACTTTAATGAACAACATATTGCTGAGATGGTAGGTTTTAATTTGGCACCAATTTTGGTGATCAGAATATCACAATAAATCACAGAGAAATAATCACCAGAGAAATCTGGATCTGCACACTCCATGAACAAATATGAGTGTTTGGATGAGGGTGCATAGGAGTAAGTAAGAGAAACTCACGCGATGGAGTGGTTCCAGAACACACACACAGGTTTGGACCTCTCCTCTGTCTCCAGCAGTATGTAGTCGAGTGTGATGGGCTGCTCCAGCGGCATGGGCAGGGTTTGGCCTTCACTGTGCACTGTAGTGCTGACGATGGGGGTGTTGATGATGGGCCGATTGGGAAGCCTGCAGAGGAAGAGGACAATGCTGATATCTGAAATAGACCTGATCTGTCTCCGGTTCTATGTCAAACTGTGTTCAGGATCTGCAGGAACAGCTGTACCTTATCGGCTGTCCTAAATATTTGGATGTAGCCATCTCATACTAATAAACTGCCACTGAAGTTTACATATCATGTGAAAGGCATTTTGTAATAAGGCAATTAATCTAAACGCACTGAAGATCTTATTTTGTGCTTAAAGCAGCCTCTTGGGGGCTGTTACAGCTCACTGCAAATCCACAGCGAGCCAAATCAGATCAACAGAGAGTCAATTGCAGAATAAAATTTTATCAAACAAACATCATTAAAGCTGGTACATGCAAGTCCCAGATTTAATACTGCATCAATATTACTGTATGTATTAGGGATAGTTAGCCGGGGACAGCCCGATACGATATTTTCACGATATCTAGATGCTGATTCAATTCAATTAAATTTTATTTGTAGAGCGCTTTTAACAGTGGTCATTGTGGCAAAGCAGCTTTACAGAATTAAAAGAGAATTATGGAAATGTGTATGAAATGTGAAAAATGTGTATGAATCAAAATGATCAGATTGTCCCTTATGAACAAGCCAAGGCCGATTGTAGCAAGGAAAAACTCCCTGAGATGGCAATGAGAAGGAACCTTAAGAGGAACCCATTCTCATTTGGGTCCCCAGAGAACATCTGTCTGCATCAGCCGAGACCAGGACCGTCTTCATGGTAAAGTCTCCAGTCACCACACGCATCCCAAGCAAACCAATGATTCAATCTGTATAGTGATACCACAATTTTGAAAATATCCAGATTTTAGGTTATCAAATTTTTTTTTTAAAAACATGATCCAATCCCATAGGAAAGCCAATGCAGCAAATTGCTGAAAAAAGTTAGTGCTGGCCATAATAGAAAGATCAGAACACAGCACATCACAGCTTGCTGTTTATGGGGCTTAGCAGGCGAAAAAGTACAAGGTTGTTGATCAGGTTTCCAAGTTCCCAAGATTTCTAATCCGATCAAGCATTCATTGGATTTGCTGGACAAACAAGTCTGATCCATAGAGGCCCCACCTTGCACCTTACAGCCTTTAAAGGATCTTTTGCTAACGTCCAGGTGCCAGACACCACAGCATACCTTCAATGGAGTTGTGGAGTCATGCCTCTAGAAGGTGTAGCTACTTTTTGTGGCACAAGAGGAACCTACACAATATTGGCTTAATGTTTTAAAGTTTTTGTGTTATAGCTGATCTGTGTAAGATTCATATTGAATAGGAAATCAGTTTTACGATAAAGGTGTCAGTGTCAAATTAATGCAAAGCAACTACAGGACCTTGGTTTCAGTGTTCCACAAAAAATAACATCCATGAATTAACATAACACATACATGTACAATACAATACATTGCCTGGGGTAGAACACCTGAACACTAAGCCAAAAGAAAGAGCTTTCAAAATCTGACAGACAACCAACAGACAGAAAAGTGTGTCATTTCCCAAGTACATTTGATGGTAGGATTATAGGGTACCTGAGGCTGCGTCGGTCAGGGTCATAGCGCTCAGGCAGGAGCTGCCCTAGTGTTCGGTACACGATAACAGCAGCAACAGGGAACTGAGGAGGTCCTTCTGGAGCTTCTCTCTTCCTCCTATCACCCTGAGAAGGGTCTCTCTCAGCTGTCTGGGTTTGAGATGCTGGCTCATCTGTTGGAACGACTGCAGGGGGAAAATGCAGTGTATTTGAATGGGTATAATAATTCTCACATGGGTATATGGGTATAATGAATGGGTATAATAATTCTCACATAACAGGTTAAAGGAAAAAGTTTGTTCATTTAAATTTGTATGTACATATCTTAAAGCTAAATGTATTGTCTTATTTTGGATGAAAAATCTAATGTGGTCATAAAACAGTCTTAAACAGTTTAGCTTAAGCACTTAAAACAAAAATGTAGACATTTATGTAGAATAACACTGGTCTGTCTACATGTCAAAAATCTCGAAAATGAAAGTAGCTACATTTTACCACAATTAGCGTCACTAATGAAGGAAAATTAAGTCCTGAGTGTTAATTGCCTCCAGTTTCCAAGATACATCTTCAGGGCAAAACTGCATCAAAATAATTCAAAATTATGAGGGTGTGTGCGATTATGCTCCATAACCTTTCTGTGATATAACAGTGAGAATAGTGCCCCACCAATCAATATAAATAATGCCATATGATAACTTTTCCTTCATTTATTGGGTTTCATGTAACATTTTTATGCTTTTTTTCATGAAAAACTGACTGAATTGTGGGTGGGTTTGTCCAATTGCTGTGTAGCTTCCCAGACTATTTCAAATATTTAAAACTTAATTACTGTACATAAAGCTTACAATATTTATGGTGAATAATTTCAGATCATTATAATTACAACATAGAGTCTCTAACATCAGATTAAATTATCAAGTTCCATCTTTATTTAGTTAGTATCTAAACAGCGCTGTTTGGCTTTTCCTGTAGATATTCCAGCAATCATCAACCATGGACAGACTCCACTTTGCGTGGTATCTTTTCTCCATGTGGACTGTCAAACACGCTTTCCTTAATTTTAGCATTGTCTTGGAAACCTGGTTTTGTTTTGTCCACAGCCTTTACATAGTTCTTTTTCAGGCCCAGTTTTATATGTAACGGTGGTAACAAAATTTTCTAGGAGTCAAAAAGAGTTGGACTTTAAACATTTTTCCTTCCTGTCTTCCAGGACTTTTGTGATGGCCAGTCTTACTTGACATAATGAGAATGTCTGGCTTGACTGTTCCATTCATAGAGAAAACAACAGTAGTAAACTTTTCGTGTTTCCACCCTGCAGGCCAAGCAACAGAGCAACAACTTTTAAATGACCACAGAGCTGCCAGTGGATTATGTTATGGCAGTTCCACATTCTTCATACACCTCAGCAGCTGTTTCATGTTTTCATATGTTTACTTCATGTGGACTGTACGCCTCGACTTTCTCTAGAAGTTATAAGGCATCGTGATCATCAGACACAACCCTACCTTGAAGGCAAATATACTTGCTTGTGTATAAATCTTTATAATGAAATGTCATGAAAACTTTAAACAACCAGCTACTTTCTCACCTGTTTTCTAATTCATCTAATCAAAATATGTAAGAATTAGCATGTTTTATCCCAGAGGTCGATAATTTCCAAATATTTGTAGACCAGTGTAATTAACTTTGCAGAGATATATGGTCACAAAATAATTTCGATCATATTTAATCATTAAAAATGTTCAGGCATACAAGAATATTAAACACTTTAATACAAATACAAAAAGAAAATAGAAAAAAATTAGAACATGTAAATAAAAGAATGTTAATACTTTTTACTAGCAAGACACATTTAGTGATAGCAGTGATAATCCATATGTATAAGCTGCATGCAAGTCCTTACCTTTGTTTTGCATGGATTTGAGGCTGAACTCTGGAAACAGGACTGAGGAATGCAGGTCTTTGGGATATTCCTCTTTAATCTTCTGGAAAGGAGGCATCTTTACATCATCTGGCGTGGAAAAGTCCAGATAATCCACTGCCATAACTTTAGGAGTGAAGGAAGACAATCATTATCAGACATTATTATACAAGCAGGTTATATGTGTCACAAACACCCGCACAGCTAACTAGGGTACGAGGTTATCATAAATTCCTAGTGTTTTATAGACGTGACTCACTCATATTGTCTGTTACAATGATGAAAGGTTTCAGGTAGGTCTTCCTCATGTTGCGAGCCACAGTGGTGGTGTAATCCTCAAAATGATTAAGCAGGTGTGCTGTTCCACCCTCAGTCCTTTGGATGTGATCCCAGTGCTCCTTATTGCTGGGGTCTAGGATGGCACTGCCTGCCTTTACAATGTTCTGTAACAGTCCACATATGCAGATTACAACTTAAGGACATAAAAAAGTAATTTTATTATAATTATTTTTTCCCCCAAGAAGTACATTAACCCGAAATAATTACGAAATGTACAAATTCAGTTGTTAATCTTTAGCATGGAAACTAAACGATCCATAAATATGACACTGGAGCAGCCATATTATTTGTACATATGAATGAATAACATGTAATGTAATTTAAAATGATAAATTAGAATAAAAAAAAAACTCCTTTCAGAATTGTGTTAAGAATTCCAACATTGCATGCCATGTCACATGCAGCATGATTCACTGACCTATGCTGATTGAACTATTTCACAGATTCTGCAGAGGAACAGGTCTAACAGGCTCTATAAATGTTCAATCCCTGCTTGTTGAGGCATATAACTATTAACTACATACTGTACGTGCTGAACTAACACCACTCTTGTACTACTGGGTACAATTTAACACTCCTAAGTTTCATTATCACAGATATATGCTACAGAGTAAAGTGAATTTCACTGAGTTATAGCAAATGTGGAGTGTAACCTCGTTGAAGTCGGCATCGCGCATAGCTGAGAGGTCAAAACCCTGCTGCTTGCTCTCGTACTGCAGAACACGGGACATCAGCTGGAAGGCTGTCTTCACATCGTTGCCGTAGAAAGATTCAGTCTGACTAGTAGCATTATGGAGCATGAAAGCAATGTCTTTAGACTTCTGTCCGTCCATTCTAGACTCGTTCCGATTCATCTCGTCATTCTGGAGAACAAAAAGACAGAGAAAATGGCGGTTTAAGCAAAGATGCAAGTGGAAGTAAATTAGTAAGCATTTTTATAAACCTATAGATTTGACTAATCTTGATTCTTTCATATTGCTCTGTCAGGTAAGGTTCTGATTAAGCGGTGTAGAAGAAGGATGTTAATCAAATGTGCTTAGAATATTACTCTAACCATGAAAAGCCAAGATTTTTTAGCGAGTGCTAAACATGTGAAACTGGTACCAATTTCTTGAGCTGGGAGAAGGCGATGGTGGTGCAGTTGAACAGCTCAGGAGGCAGCCATCCTTTTTCATCGTTGCAGTGTCTCACAGCGGTGCCTAGATCACACAAAACACATTTTGACAAAACCCTAATTAAACATTTTCCAGCACAATCATGTCATTGTAATGACATTTTGCTCCGTATTTAACCCGCCAGCAATTAACAGTCTGCAAACAATAAAAACCCTGTAGGCAGCCTAAAAGTTATCAGGTCATTGCTTTTCTGCTGCATTACTGCCAGTAATACTTGTGTGGTCTTTCTCACAGGAAAATCCAGAACTGTTGTCCTGGCTTGGACTTTCAACCACAGAGATCATTCATTGCTTCTATAGAGAATGTGACTCTGAGTCAGGCCTGCCAATATTTCCTTATAATAAGGCATGTTTAGCCAACGGATTCCTTTAAATGCCTCGTTAACATGCGTTTAGCTAGCCAGTGAAAAGAATAAAGGGGTGAGTGGGTGTGAAGGTTCAGAGGGAAAAGGCAAAGCAAAAGCACAGATGAGAAAAGAAAGGCAAAAATCCACAGCAACCAATTCATTAATCCAAGAATTTAAGTGAGTAGAATGTGCTGCTGAATGCACGTCTGTCCAAAATCCAAAACATAATAGCTAGGCAATTTACAAAGAAGCAGTATCACAGACAACGTGTTGGGAAAAAAAACTACATTTCTGCAATTATGTTTTTTAAATCTTTTGGATTTGAGGTGGTAAAATTTCCTCTAAATCCTACAAGTGATGTGCCGTAAATTATTCACACAATGTGAGGCATCACAGCATCCTGTGTGGTAGGAGCAAATTATTTGCTAAGCTTGTTTAGACCTGTAACAAAATCTAAAAAAAAAAAGGTGAATCAGGATATTTATATCATGATACTAAATACAATTTAGTAATACAAATTGGCAGCGAGGTATCGTGATAATATCATATCAGCAGCATCCCTGGTGATTCCCATGTTCCATCCCTTATATGTATAATACAGGTTGTCACATTCCTTTAAAAAGTACATTTACTTAATAATTTTGCAAGAGCATCATAATTAATATATATATATATTATATATATAAATAAATATATATATATATATATATATATATATATATATATATATATACACACTCTTCCCAGA
>JAQMYJ010000004.1:14371232-14385238 GCA_030014305.1 Clarias laeviceps
TTTTGCGGGAGCGGGCGGGAGCGGGACAGAATCTTGCGGGAGCGGGACTGAAAAATCCGTCCCGCGCAGGTCTCTACTCTACACCACCCTCAAGGGCTGGGCAATTGATCACGAGCTTTTCTTTTTATTTCGCTTAATACTTTCCCCGCTATGTGTGTCTATGTACTGTTTCTTTACTACCGTGTGTGTATTCAAATGACTCCAACATGGAAGCAATATGGAGGAGAACACTTTCATAAAAAAAAATATCCCGGCTTTAGTAGTTCTGCATATGTACAGTACAAACCTCGTCAGTAAACTATGAGGGAAAATAAATAAATGAATGAATGAATGAATAAATGAACAAAAACAAACAAACAAATAATTGTTCATTAATCATGATCAAGGTAAAAATGTTTCCCAGCTTCTACTATCACTACTTCAAAATATCACACAGAAAAACTATTTACTTTAATAGCGTTTTTTTTCTCTCTTTTTTTTAGTTTAATGATGCAGTTGTTGGCACAATGCCTCAGAGCTACCTGTATATGTATTCATTAACCTGACACTGTACGAGAAGCCTATTGTGGTTTAACTGCAATATCACAGCATATGATGTCATATCATCCGCTCCTCTAACGCTGTGCGAATGGATGTTAACCGCCATAAATGCCCCAAATAAAGGTAATTTTTTTTTCATGTTGTATTTGCAAAATAGTCTTTTTTCTGTCATTCATATCTTAAATTTTATCAAAGTCGACCTTTCAAAAACAACGTTGTCTCATCGATGGACATTATCACAACATTGTTACAACCAAATAACACTGGTCTTCCAACGTTAGACTTCCTGCAGGAGGAGCTGTCAGGGAATCTGGAGGACCTCTGCATCAAATATTCACTTCTGCTGTAATTTAATAATAAAAAAAAACATTTAATTATTAATATAATAATTTCATTATATTAGTAGTCAGACTACTGTGTGCTTGTTAACAAAGTTGAAATACCAAGAAAGTGATATTTCATACAAAAAAAAAAAAAATACTATATGGGTGATGCCTATGATACGTGCTAAATACCTGCACTACATAAAGTAAGTCTTTAAAAGTAAGTCTTTAAATTGTATTAAATATACAATAAAACTTTTTTTTTCTAAAATAATATATATAATTTTATTTTTTTTAGGTCAATATCATTATCTACACCAAGACTATTTCTTATCTGTCATACAGAAGAAACAGTAAAGAAACAGAACTCCCATAATGGCATTTCCTTCTCATTTTCATCACTACATTTTCAATTCAGCAAGCATAGTGACCCATCGATGGCAAGGGTGCCTGTTACAGCATGAACTCTGAACTTTGAGTCAGGGCAGGGACAGTGTTACTTCCCTGAGGGGTGCTGTTATATGTCCACCCTTTAACCTCATAAATCAGAGTTAATGCAATAAAAATAGCTGTTAAAGGTACAGTGAAAAATCCTCAGGCATCCAGACAAACCTCTCTGGCCCTGAATGAGAGAGTGGTGAGCATGTAGGGCTTTTTCAAAAGAATGTCTGAATGGGCCTTAATGTTCAAGCATGCTTCTCTGCTGCTGTTTTATCTGCCGTGTGTGTGACAGCTTTACACTGCCCTTTTCTCTGGATATGCCAAAAATGCTAAGCCTCCTTAAGGCAAGCAAAATGTGTGTGTGAGTAAATAAATACCTTGTTGATAAAGGTCAGAGAAGAATGACCAAAGCTGACAAGAAGGCTATGGTAACACCAATAACCACCATTGTAAGCAGAAAAGCATCTCAGAACACACAAAATGCCAAAAAACAGAATAAAGATTGGACTTTGGAGCAATGAAAAAATGTCATGTGGTCTGGTGAATCCAGATTGGCCCTATTCCTGAGAAATGGGTGTGTCATGGTGAGGAGGAAATTACATGAAGTGATGCCCCCATCATGTATAGTGTCCACTGTACAAGCCTCTGGAAGAAGTCTTATGATATGGGGTTGCTTTACTTGGTCAGGTCTAGACTCAGGAATGTTATGTGACAATAAACTGAAGTCAGCTGACGACCCAAATGCATTGATTGACCAGGTTATCACACTAGTGGAGTTTTTTTCCATAATGGCATAGGCATACAGTATTCCAGGACTCAAATGGTGAAAGAGTGGTTGTAGGAGCATTAGGAATCATTTTCACACATGAATTATCCACCACATTGTGCACTGTTTATAAAAGCTAAATAATCCAGACAGCGCAATTTAAACATATATTTATATTTGCGAGTCAGATGTGGCTGTAACTATGTATGATTTAAGCCAGCTACACCCTTTTTTACTGACTCATACCCTGATGTAAACAGTTTTTAATCATTACAAATTAAAAAAACACAACAGTTCTGCCCAGACATGCAGCATGAAAATCAAGCTCATTGGTTTCCATGGAAAGGTGCCCAGACACAAGGGTGGCAGAAGGGACGACCACTATCACACAGCGACCCGTGGCCTGTGTACTCTGCGTAATAGTTTCACACAGGCATGGATAATCGGCATTCACTATCTTAAAATGAACAATCCATTACAGTATGTTGACCCTGTCGGGACCTTTTTCAGCACTCTAAGAGGTTAGGAACCAATAAACATACTGTGGTTGTTAAACCGGTTCAACTTACACTACTGCCAATTAAAGTCAGGACAGGAAAGCGTACTTTAGCTTCAGCATAATGTGAACATGCACCTTTGCCCGAGACTGGAACACGAGAACACCTCATTGTCTCCTTCTCTTAGAACTACCCTCTAATTTATGTTCTCATTCTCTGAGAAACCTTAAGAAAGTTGTGCACTCTACCTTTTCATGCATGAGAATAAAAATGAATAAATAAATAAATAAATAAACACAACCTGGACTTGTGCTTTATGAATGCCAGTTCAAGCCTCTGAAACAATGATGACGATTCAGCGTTTGATATCTCAAAAGGGAAGTAAAGCACACTGGTGTTTTGTGTTGTACCTTGAGTTTCTCACGGCTTTGGATGAAGGTTGGGGACGGTGTAAAAAGCATATTTGTTAAAGTGGCTTTGTAGGCATTCTTACCTGAAACATTTGCCTTCATCATTATGTATAAACCTAATGCAACTGAAACTTTTAATATTTCTTTTACACAAACCCTTAAACGTGCCATAATATATCCTTTAACAAGTTTATCCACATCTTAAAGTTCCTAAAAATGTGCCTGTTACGGTTCCTCTGTTACTGTGCCTGTTACTCATGTCATGCATTCTAGCCTCGCCAAAAGATCCTGTTCTAAACAGAGTTTCACTTTCTGCATCTTTAAATGCAAATTAGCCCCTTTGCGGAAGTCCATTTTCCTAACCAGTCTTAGGAAATTACTTAGCTTCTTTTTTTCTTTTTTCTTACCTAGAATGACATCATAATAGTTGGGAAACTTCAACAACATATTAAAAACAAATTTATGGACAAAAATTAAAAAGAAAAGAAAATTGTCGATGTACACATACACTAGACACCCACATTATCAAAAATAATGATAATGTTGTATAATAAGTGCCCTTTAAAGCCTTTGACAGATAAAAGATTTATCGCTACAAAACCAAAAAACGGTCTTTCATATCCTAACTCAAACCAATTACAATATGGTGACATTCCTACATCGTAGGGGCCTGGAGCCTATTCCAGGAAACTCTGTGCTTAAGACGTTACATCCTGGACATACATGCATACACCACACACACTCACAGTACATCCTGGACGCGAACACCACACACACGTATTCACACATTAACAGTAACCTTAATCTGCATATTTTTGGACTGTGGGAGGAAACCTAAGTACCCAGGAGAAACCTACCAATTACGGGGAGATCATGCAAACTCCATGATTTACACAGACCTGAGGCGAGAACCACTACACCACCGTGCCACCTGGGGAATTAAACTACTAATATTACTACTACTAATAATAATAATACAGATTTGAGTTTATTATTCTGTAGTTTACATGCTTGCCAACTCACAGCATGGTGCTTTGAACTAACAGGAAAGCTTTGTGTATTTTTAAGCTTAGCAGGCTTTATACTTACGTTTGAAAATGACTCGCCAGACAAAACACACAGTTGCCCTCCTCTCCTCTGTCCTGTTTAACGCTCTCCTTACCAGCTTGCTGACTTTTGGTGGATAGCCTCCTCACGGTCGTGCCATGTTCTTTCCAGTTTAAAAAACTGTTCTTTCCAGGATGTTTAAATAAAAGATTTTTTCTCAAAAAAAAAAAAAAAAAAAACCCTGACCTATACATTTCTAAAATTTCTTTTATCTTAAACTTTTTTTTAATAGATTCTTGATCTTCATGATGCTGTCTGTTTAGGTATGTTCTCTAACTTAGGTATGTTCTCTGAATACTGTTCTTGAGCATTGCAGTATTTATCTAAAGATCACATGACATTTTATTTGCACATTCAACTAATAATGGAAACGGGTTGTTCCAGAACAATTTTAGGGATTTCTCACCGGCAAAGGGAAAAAAGTTAGGCAATCATGGCTCTTTATTGACTTTTACACCCACTTCAGTAATGTGTATTTTAGGTAGATTCATCACATACTATAAATACTGACTATGTATAAGGCATTACAGGATAGCATTTTCATTTTGAAGGTATGCTGAAAACAAGGCTACTGAGCTACTGTGATAAACATTTTATCTTGACCACATGCTTCCGTGTCATTTCTAGCAAGAAATTATGACTCAAGCTGTATGCTATAAGTACCAGATGTCTTTTAAAATTAAACTGCACCACTAAAAGTTGTACAAAAACGTGGAACACCCGTACCACCCCATTGTGCCTACTCATGACCCACTGGCCTATGATAAAAAAGCACAGATAGGAAAAATAGTCCAACGTGTATAAAAGTACGGAAACACAAACAGAAAACGACGAGTTTAACATGAGCAGGGAACAGAATCGAGAGCAGCCTCTTACCTTGTTGTAATAGTGAAGTTGAACAGAGTGCCACTGGCCATCGCTAACACCACCTGGTACAAAAGGTGCCACGGTAGTCTTAGACTCTCCTGAGGAAAAATTGATGAATAAGAGAACTGCATGAGAGGCAGAAAGAAAATTAAACAATTAAAAAAAGAACATGATGTCTTAAGTTGAGTCACACAAAAGCTTAATTAGTGTACAATAGGCACAAACAGAGCAATTGTAAATCTTTTGCAAATATAAATGATGGTTCAAAAAGGTGCCCTGGCATGTCACAGAAATTGCTTTCTTTTTGTTAACTTCATGATAAGATGAAGCCTGGAGTCGTGTAATGGCAGGAACACAAAGCGAGACGCCATCCATCACACCTCCAAGTGGCAGGGATTTCTTTGCTATCAATGGACTTCATTGAGTTGCTTATGGAACACCACTGACTGAGATTTACACTGGATTTAGAGGCATATTTGCTAAAGGCAGGAGCTCTCTGGCAGGCATTCACAAAGAGTCAGTAAACAGTAACCACGCATTGTGGCCAAGTTTCACTACAAGTTCCTCATCTCTTCACACATGAGATTCGTGCTTTGGGGATGCTTGAAAAGGCTACTTAATTTTAATTTAGCCAATTTTAATGTGAACACTAATTACACTGTGGAACAGAAAGCCTATTTACAGTAATATTTAACCCTTAAACAGCCTTTAAACTTACTGGACCTCTTCTTGAAGGTGGAGCCTTACAGGAATAAATCAATGAAATGGTTAAAACCAAACAGACTTTTTTTTCGGTCTAGAGGAAGACCAACGCTTCCTTAAAGGACGACAGTGAAAAGGCATGCATCCTTGCCTATCTACAGGAGTTTTAAACTGTAACTGTAAGCTCAACGTTTTTTTAAGTATATGTATGCCTGTGTGTGCGAGAGAAATAGGGCTGTTTGACGATCTGATCAAAGATCATATAAATTTTCACATCTATCGTAATTGAAGTGCGGTACAAAACATTGAAACAGCAATAGAATAATAAAAAAAAGTGTTGTTTTTTTTGCATGTATTTAAATATACAGTATTATAAAATTTCAATGTACTTTAGTCTAATGATTAAATAGCATTTTAACTACATATGCACCCAACATCATTAAACTTTGTGCAGTGATGCAGGAGCATCCCTCACGTTAACGTGTGTATGTTGTCTTTGAGGCTCTCCATTAATAATATTGTGGATACTACTTATAGCCTGCATCTACATATTTTCTCTCTCTCTCTCTCATACACACACACACATACTCAGACATACACACTAGCTGGGGAATTCGCCCTCAGGACCAGTGACTGGTAAATATTTCGTGGACTTTTCTATCACACAATTTAAAATCTTCTGTTTCTGCCTGTCCCGTGTTTCCTCGTCATTTTCCTCGTCTTATCTCTCGTGCATGATTGTGGGAAATTTTTATAATACAGTGATTAATGTCTCACATGTATTATGATCTCTCCTAATTGAGTTTGTTAGTCTTTTGTGTGTTCTTATGAGTCATAAAAAAAAATTGTGCATAATTAAAAACAATGCCAATATTCTAATACTACTATAAATATTTAAATATTTTTCCTGCTTTTGATAATAATATGTTTCAGAAACTGTGAACATTGTTTTAACATGTAAAATGTGCATTCGAATGTCTATTTAATATCTGTTTTATTATATTGCTGATCTTCTCAGTACTATCATGGCTGTTCCAAATATACTTTATTGGATGACTAAGTTAAACTGGATGACATAATGCATCTGAAAATGCATTTTATTTGGGTTATGGATGTGGCAGATGTGCATCAACAAGGTCAGGATGTAGAAGGAGGAGAATTCTGATGTAAAAAAGTTTGGAAAGTACTGATCTAAGCTAACAGCAAATAATGGCACAAATTATTTGAATTATTTTTGTAATTGAATGTTTTAGCCGATCTGATTTATTTATCACCTCATATGTTACTTTTGAAAATAAACAAATAGGTAAGTTATTAGCAAACTCTACATAATTCCCTGACTATGTGTATATTACCTCAAATATATTGCAGTATTTTGCAATTAGATTGTTGGATTGCAATTTAAAATTTTATGCCATTCATTGTGCAGCATTAGTGCATTTGAGTTCATGTGTGTGTGCAAATATGCGTATTCATTCTGATGGGACGTCTATTAATTAATGTTGCCATGTGTGATCCCTGTGTAAATAACAGAAATGGGAGCGTCTTCAGGATGTACATGTTTGCCCCTGTAAAAACTCAATCCCTGAGATTCTAGAAACTCACTGAATCAACCTACAAAGTTTCCTACACACTTCCATTGGTCTCATTTTAATACAAACTGATTGTTTTGTCTTCAATTATAAACACTTGTAGTGACCACATGACCACACAACTTGTACTTTGTCATTCAGAGGTCACATGAACAGAACACAGTCTAAACCTGAGCAATGTACTAAATAACTTGTCAAAACTTCTCCAACAAGTCGATTTGTTTTTCATTTAAAGTTCGGTGAATACTTGGATTTAAATTTGATTTCGGTGGGAAACAACAGACTAGAGCGCTTTCTGCAATGCTTTACATTGAACAATGTGCAGAACATTTCTCTCCATAAAATCTAACATAGTCTTTTTATAGAGTCATTAATCCAGAGCATACAATAAACCTGGTTTTACTTCAACCGGTTCTCCCATTAACAGAGACTGAGAGACACCGTTACAGAAACACTTGGATTTCACATTACACTGCTAATCGTTAACCCTGATAGTTTAGACATTAACCACACAGTACACTCGTGTGGCAGTAAGTCGGTCAATCAGTGATGTTACATTATTTGGGAGCTAAAACAGTTTTATTCATTAAGCCACCTGCTGAGAAGGTGAGCTGGATCTGCTCCTCGATGATCTCCACGGCGATGAAGTCGTGCTTCTCGTTAAAGCGGCCGTTGTAAAGAAGCATGGCGTTTCTCTCTCGTGTAGCAAACCTGAGAAATTAAATCAAGGAAGAAATGAAACTATATAACAGAACAATCTGCGTTTGTGTTTCTCCTCTAGAATCTTGTTAATATACAGTATATAAATAAACGAAACACTACATAAATGTGAGAAAAATGTGCTACTGGACAGCAAACAAGCTCAGGTGAGTTGATTTAACCTTCACCAAAAAAAAAAACAATGAGAGAAAGTGTAAATCGTGTTTAAGCCAGAGTGATAAGAGAAACAAAGGAAAGTAGAAGCGATTTGGAGAAATGGGGTGAGTGTAAGACTGGTGCTCTTGAGACAGGAAGCGGTTTCTCTGCCATGGGTGTGGAGAGGGCAGACGAGTCAGGGAGCAGCTGGGAAAAGGAAGACCCAGGCAACCAAGCAAAACACTGATAATGCTCTCTCAACACGGACCCCATCCTGTTATTATACAGTGCACGAGAGCCCACGGATTTCACTAAAGGCCCTTCCGTGACGTTTATTACATACAGCATGTCAACCTCTGACTCGAGGAACATTTACATAAACAGACTAATTAAATTCTGTCACTCTGCTGTAAAAGCCACATCCTTTTGACTTAAAAAAAAACCTAATTGTCAGCATGAAACTTTACTAACAGTATTGCTACATAACACTTGTACTTAATCAACCAGGCTGTCAGAAAATAGGTGTGTCTGGGGCATTCTGCCACCATATTGTTACAAATTTTGAACCACAATATGAACCTTAAACGCTCACATCCCCTGCAGGAATTTAGCTGACTAAACGTTGTGGTGAGTCCTGGCAATGTTACAGATATTGAGACAATGTTGATGTTTTTTAACGTTAGAGTTACTTTGATGAAATGACATCAAAGCATTTGCATACATTCAACATTTTCTCAACATTACTTTATCAAAATCATTATACTTTTAAAAAATAACATTGTCAGTGTTGGGTGTAACGCGTTACAAAGCGTTAGAGTACTTGGATTACTTTTTTGCGTTAGGTCCGCCATTTAAGTACTCAGTTATTAAGTTAATTTTTCAAAAATGTAATCCGTTATTCAGACAATTTATGTAATCCATGAGCCAGACAGCAGTCATTCCCAATCCGTTAGTGTGTGAGTGTGTGTGTGTGTGTGTGTGTGTGTGTGTGTGTGTGTGAAAGTCATCCTACAAGCCCCGCCCCCGATATACCCGCGTAGGTAAGAAAGGGGTATTAGTAGTTAACAGATTATGGGCCAAACTTCGCTGAGTGATGATGGTAGTATAATTATAAAGGTCTTGACTAAAACAACATGCATGAGGAATCACAAAGGAGGAGTTTTCATTTTCTGCGATGGAAAAGAACTCTAACTAATTACTTTTATTAGAAAGTAACGCTGTAATGTAACTGATTACTTTTTAAAGTCAGCAATTTTCTAATGTAATTAGTTACTTTAAAAAGTAACGTCCCCCAACACTGGACGTTACCAACAAATTACACTTCATGGTTTCTGTTGAGTCTATGTTTAAGAAGCATGTATGATTTATTTTTCTTGACATTCATTTATTCATCTTGTATATCCTGTACAGGGTTGGAGGAATCCTATCTCACGAGAATACAGCCAGTAGTCTCCAGGGTTACACTCTGGACAGTGTGGCAATCCATCGCCGCGCACACACACACATGCACATACACTATGGGCAATTTCGGAATGCCAGTTAACTTGTGCAAGGAAACCCGCCAAGCACGGGGAAAACATGCAGACAGACCCAAGATGAGATTCGCACCCTCAACCCTGGAGATGTGAGGCCACAGTGCTAACCACTACGCCACTGTGCCACCCTTTCCTTAACATCTAGATCAAAAATTTTCACATAACACAGAAGGCTGAAACTCCAGCTGCTGAAACCTTACAAGAGAAGGACTGCCAAGAGTTTATTTGTCTCTCATACTTCCGAAACCCGGGCACTGGATGCAATGCCGGTCCCAAGCCCGGATAAAATGGGAGGGTTGCTTTACTAAATAGTAAATACACTACTAAATAGTGTGTGAATACACAAAGTCAGTAAATACTACCACTTAAGATAACTCGAAATATATAATAATCTCCACACAGTCTAACAATCGATTCATTTGACTTAAATACACTTTGCAATATACAGCTTACTGCATGACTGTTTGCATATATGTCTCTACACGTTCTAGAAGCAGACAAAAGCCGCTGTTTGTTTGTGCAACCTCGCTCGTCCATTAATTATAATTTAGCAAGCTGCAAGGCAAGAAGCAGGTAAGTCAGCGTGCAAACTGTTTAAAAACATGGGCAGGACCGCATAGTTACCTTAAGGAGGGGCAAAACGCTTTTTGAAACACTTACATAAAAGAGACGGTGAAGTGGAACCTCTGCCGTAGGCCCCGGAAGGTGATAAAGGACTGTCCTGGGAAACTGCGCGTGGTCATTTCACAGTAGGGTTTCTCGTACTCGCCTGATGGACACTGGCAGATGAAGCCACCCACCAGCAGGTTCTGGCACGTCCCTCCATTCTTACATACGCCTGGGACGCAGTGACCCGAGCGTGCGTTCACTTCACAGTGTTCGCCTGTGTGAGAGAAAAAGCAATCAGTTACAGAAAAATCAGTAACATGGAACTACTAATGAAAAAAAAACCCACTTGTGCTGTGTTCAGACCTGAAGGCTGCTGCCTCGGGAGTCTTATTTAAACCCAACGGCAAACTTAGCAGACCGTATGTTGCTTTAAGCATGACCACTTACTAGTTTAACAGCTTACCGTAAGATGAAGTGAAATACCACTATAAGTTGTAAATTATACAGTGATATTATTTATCGTGCTTATTTTGTCTCATGCTGCTAGATATCACAATAAAGCTATAGCTAGATTAATGTTCAGCAAATAAAACCAAAAATTCCTTGCAGGTTTGCCTTGGTGTCAAGTAAGACAGCTGCTAGCCTCATGAGCTAGTCAACAGGCTGTGAGGTCCTATTAATCTATGAACCTAATAAACCCTTGTTAACCTGTGAAATGTCTAGTGCTCATTTGATAAACTTTCGATAAACTACATTTGATAAAACCTTTATGGAACTCTTGATTCTTGAGCAGAATAACAGGATTGCCTAGATCAAGAAGGATGCATATGATGATACCTTCTAAAGGCTCCTAAATGAGATTTGCACCAAAAAAAAAAAAACATTTCCCCATTGGAATGCAACAATTGTTGAAATGGTGCATGGAATAGACTCATCATTATTTATATAACCTGTATGCAAACAAGAGTAAAAGGAATCAAAGTTTCAGTTTGGAGAACTAACGACCTCACTGGATCCGGTGCTTCCAGCTTCCGAGATGGACTTTCACCCTCCCAGGGTTATTGTGTCAACCATTATCCTGACAAGATCTGGACACAGCCAGGTATGTGCCAGTGAAGGGGACAGGATGGCCGTCGCTGCGCTGGTAATGACCCCAGCTTTCCTCACTATAATCCCTTTCTGTGTGGAAATTACATGGATCCATTTCAGTCTAATGTGAGAACGAGAGCGAGAGGTAGACATTTAGGGACTGGGCTGTCATCGTTGCTTTAATGACCACAGACTACCTGGAATTGAACCGTGACCTTCAAAGCACAGAATGCAATTACAATTGGCAGGAGGAGATGATTGTAGATGGTAATTGACTCTGAACAGGAAGTGAAGGGGAAGATTTCACTTCGGGATGAAAAAAAAGAGGCCACACACTCACAAGAGACGCCCTTATTTTCTTACTGGCTTTGGTAGAGCGTGGAGTCTGGCAAATATGGAAAACAAACTTCGCAAGGGGATTTTCAAGATTTCCAAAGAACAATTTAATAATTCCTAACATATCCATAGGTCTTGATTTTAGGTCCTTGCTTTTATTGATCAATCTGAGTGCCTGACAATTTAATTAAACAATTAAACACTTTCCTGAGTTTTATATTTGCTATTGTCTAGAGCATCTGGGTCTCTCTGGGTGCACTGACATCGGGTTACAGACATGGCAACCGTGCTACTGATAAATGATACCATCATTCATATTGTGATCTGATCACCGCTAATGGTTGTTAAAGTCAAGTCTGATGAAGGCTTTAGAAATAGTTACAATGTATTCACTATAGTTTAATGACAGGAATGCATTTTTGACATGCATCACTGTCTTTTTTCCCTGTTCGTACTATAACAAACTCCACCTCAGGTAGTAGATTCGGCTAGTAATTCTTACTGTCATGAGCTGCTGATTCGACATTTCAGGATTGTTTACATCACTATAGCAACCAAAGCAAAACAGTGAAATACGAGATGCATCTCAGATATACGCATTCTGCTTGATATATGTCTCAACTTGTTCTCAGCCGCTGATAAATCAGTTTTACTTTCCTTCTTAGTTTACGTCCCGTCTTGTATACTCAATCAAACCTGCATGTTTCTGACAGTGAAGAAGATACATGGGAGCAAGGCTATTCACGCTCATGTCTGGAAACATGCACCGGCTTCAGTCTACCACCCCAGATGTCAGTGCTCTGGTGCATTCGGCTGCATAGTTTAAAAATGGTGATAGCTAAAAACTAGAACAAAATGTAAAATAACTCAGCATGTTACCTGCCACCAATCGTCAATGATACATAAGTTTAAAGTCACCGAATTTCAGACATGACACCATACTACTCACCAGTGAAGTCCTCCAGACACTCGCACGTATAGCCACCTTCTCGACTCCTGCAGCGGCCGTTGTTGCGACAAGGTCCTGAGTAGCACAGGTCGATCTCTGTCTCGCAGTAGTCGCCTGTGAAACCGGCCGGGCAGCGACACCGCAGCCCGTTGATCGGGTGGATGGGTCGAAACAGCATGGTGTCGGAGGCGATGAACGGTGGTGAGCTGTCAAACTTCAACACAGACACGCACTTCATGTAGTTCTCACAGGGTTCACGCAGGCAGATGTTGTCATCGAAGGGCAGCACGCTTTGGCTAGAGATGTGGCGCAGCAGTGTGCGGTTCAAGTAGATCTGCTCCTGAAGCTCCTCTGAGGGAAAGTAGCGGCCGGGGGTGCCACCAGGAAGCAGGGCTGAGAAGGTTACGTTAAGGATGCTGCCACTGACATCGCTGTCATTCTGCACGTTAAAGATGAAGACACCGTCACGGCTGGTTGACAGAACAGCGGCCACGCCCTCTGTGAACAGGCTCAGCAGCGGGGACAGGAAGCGTTCCTGGGACATGTTCTCTAAGCGCACCGTGATGCTGTTGGTCAGCATGTCGTCTGTGATGATGGTCACACGGAGGGTGCACAGTGCTGTTACTTGGTGGAGACCATCTGCAAGAGAAATGATTTAGTTATTCTATGAAAGGAAGCTTAGTAACATGCTGTACTATTCCATTCGTGAATGTTTAGGCACTCCGAGTGCTGAATAAGACAGGGGGAACTCCAAGTATATGGTCTGATTAGAAAACGGCTTGAGATCAGTTTGGCATCAAATAGTGGGCCAAGATGGTCTGATGAGTATCAAAGTCAGTCGTTCTACTACTAGATCTTTTGAAAAAATGTCCGTCATGAAAATCCTCTTGAACCATTTTTGGTCATGAAGGTCAAAACAATTCAAAATGCAAGCAATCACAGACAGCTTCCTCAAATATTCCTTTATACCTCAGAGGAGGTCTATACCTGAGAGTTTATCATTACTACCTGGATAGTCCATAAATCCTGCATTATTTATACAGTTCAATTTTAATTCTATTTTATTTTAGTAACTTATATATACATAAATCAGCCTAAATTGTATTATATATATATATATTGTCGAGCTACACATGTCGTTCCTGAGCTGCCAGTGATCCAGACTCCCTCTGCCCTCCGGACCTGTCTGACTCACTCTCGTCGCATGGATGCCCCGTGTGTCTCTTTGGGATGCGTCTCGTGTCTGGGGACGGTTCTCTCTACCTAGAAGACGGTTCTGGCCTCGACTGGTGTTGGCAGCTGTTTCTCTGTGGACTTGACAGTTCGATAGTTCATACAAGTCTACCTGAGTTTTCAATAACTAACTGGACTCCATATTAACATCAATT
>JAQMYJ010000004.1:14385338-14406529 GCA_030014305.1 Clarias laeviceps
ACTGGACTCCATATTAACATCAATTAACATCAACTGTTATGCTGAACTGCCTGCCAACTAACACACAGTATGAATACTGATCAATTTCTGCTCACCAGGGACTATCTGACCATTTTGATTCATACACATTCAAATTCCATACAAACTTAAATAATTCTTTTGAATGTGTAAAGCTGCTTTGGGACAATGCCAATTGTTAAAAGCGCTATACAAATAAAATTTTATATATATATATATATATATATATATATATAAAAAATATTATTCTTATATTACTTTTATTGAAAAATTCAGTTTATTTAATTGTACTCTTCAGTAGAATTTATTTCATCATTGAAAACATCTTTCTTTTTATGTCAGGGACAATCGTATAATCATTTCCCTGTTTATCAGATTGTGTATGGTTGTGTATGTGACATAAATTTTGAATTTGAATTTGATTTGGTAACTGTGGCCTGAATACAGAGATATTTACACAGGGTGACCTCTAAGGTATCACTTCACCTCATAATATCAGAATATAGAAATAAATACAGTCCCCATCAAGGAAACAATGGATCAACGAACTCGCATCATACTGCACTCCTGAGAAAATACTTTTTAATGTTAGGAAATCACCAAAAACGTTCTAAAAACTCTGGGGCTCATTTTTGGAGCATTTACCATCTATTAAAGTAAATTAAATGCAGAGGGGGCGGGGAGAGAGGACAGGGGAAGAAATTTTATGTATGTATATACAAGTATATATGTATGTATGAACACGTCTATAATTTTAATATTATCATCATCCCCACCTTTTTTTTTAATTTTTATTATTTTTATTATTTTTCTTTTATTTTTCTTTACCTTTTTTTTTTAGGGAAGGAAAAAGAGAAAAAAGGTGGTTGTATTGTTACAAGTATGCTATATGTTATGTTTTACATATGGTTTTTGAAAAATAAAGCTATACAAAAAAAAATAAATAAATACAGGAAGACATAATACAGCACTCTTGCCTTTGAGAATAAAACTGAAACGGCTAAAATCAAGGGAGCTAGAACATCAGAAGTCAATTTTTACAAAAGTTTAACCGTGCATTGAATAGTTCTACCCTCTCTTTACCTACATGTAAATGATTCCTATTTCTTCACCTGTTAATCTTTACTCTTGATTTCTGCTCTGCTTTCCTGGTACACGTAGGAACTCATAGCATGTTTAATTTGGGGTTCCACCAAGCAAAATGTATCGACTCATATTTACTCATGTGCTAGGAGATCTGTTTGTGATCCAGTAAAACGTTAAAACCATAGCCCTGAGTGGCTGCAAATATTCCCCCCACTGGTCTTAGATCACTGATCACTGAAAACAACTAGGGGGACAGGTGGTGTATCTAATTAATACCCCTGACTAAACACGGCAGCTTATGAAGCCCTCAGCATACAGCGGGATCAGGTTTCAGAGTTAAATCACACTTTCAGCAATAAAGCATGAGGAAGAGACAGTGAGACAGAGCTGTGAGGTCCAGTAAAATGACTCCTGCTTAATCTGGTTTTGTATGGTATGTCTCCTGAATCAATACCTGTGTGGCATCTACCATGGTCAAACTCTGCGCACTTCTCCTTCACTGAGTGAAAGACAACAGCAGATGTAAGCATTAAGACCTGAGATGATGGGTAAAGCAGGGCTGCGACAGGGTCCCTTCTGTCACACCCTAGGACTGATGCGCTCCCCACCTGCCTCAGTGTACAGTTATAGTCTTGTTATTTCACATGCTGCCACACATGAGCTGGCTGATATATCACACACAAATACACACCTACCTCACTGCTGTTTCCTTATCCGGGTCCTGAACAAAAACACACTCTTGAGTTTTTAAAATCCTAGGTTACAAAGGCCAAGTGAGTCTTTAAACGTATGAACATTAAGCTGACAGCACTTAGCTTATTCAACAAGCCTGTTTCTGCAGTCAAAACATTACGCTTTAAGTTTTTTTTTTCTTGTTTGTTCTATTGTACCTGTTTTTAGTTAAACTAAACAAGAGTCCAAAACTGGTTCAATGATTCATGACTCTGATCGACTTTTAGTGTAGACTCTAACAAAAGTCTATAATTTGTTTATATATAGTACAAACGCAATAGTAAACTTTTTGTTAAACAACTGAATTAATCATAATTTCATAATTTATTAATATTTTTTGCAAACATACATTTTTAATTGTAAATTTGTAAATTTGTTTATACCGCAAAGTCACTGAATTCTCAAATATAAATGTGCTTATTCAGAAACATTAGTCATGCCTGATACACTTACAGTGGGAACTCACACTGTAGATGAGGTTTATTAAGGATGGCAAGGATGACAATTTTATAAATATCCCAATCTGATATTTTTTTTCCAGTTTTTGTTACAATTCTAAAAAAAAGTTTGCAAATAATTTGCTTCTACCACACAGGATGCCATGTGTGAATAAGTTTAGAGACACTCTGTATAGGATTAACTGTATAGGAGTAACTGTATAATTTTGCTACCTTGAATGCAAACGTATTTTAATGAAAATGTATTTTTTAAATAGATTTTAAAGTGTGGAGATACATGAATTGCCACATGAAAGAACTGCGATATGTAACACCATCTCTTATGTGTATTTATAATAAACAGATTAAACTGTGCTTCAAATATACAACAAATGTTGATTTATCCTTCTTGAAAAGAGTCCCCATTATCAGCACTTTTTAACTGTCTAATTCAACCAACTTCTTAAGAACAGGTTTCATTTTCATCTTATTAACTTCAACAGTCAGTGAGGAACAGATTTTCGTTTATAGCTGATGGAACACAATGGCTAAAACTACATTATTGGCAGTTTAAATACTTTTTTGTTAAAAATTGTTGAAAAGTTATATTTTCTATAACGTTTCGTTCTTCACTTCACTACCTGGATTTACTGACTTATCAAAACTGATGTTAGTTAAATCCACACATCATGTGTCAAAAGCACAAATGCCTAAGCTATTCCCTGGGCATATGTCCCTGTTTGTCCAGAGTCTATATTTACCCTTTCACCTGCTGGATTTAGCTCAGCAGTGGCAATTCTGCAGGGGTGAACAGTAGGGCAATGCTAAGGATGTCACATCAAGACCCCTGTGGAGCTATGAATCACTAACATGATACTCGGCAGTACAGCAGATGACTTCAACAGCGCAGGAAAGCAACAAACGCAAGGTAAACCTTTCGCTACGGCGCTGAGGTCTATTCCACTTCCTATCACAACCACAAAATCATAAAACCATTATCATAAAACTTAATATACAATATGATACCATAATTAAACTGATATGATAACAAAGCAATATAATTATAAGATGAATCTCAGTATTATAGACAAATTAACTTACAGTAAACAAATGCTAGTACAATAAACTATTAAGCAATAATATTTTATAATGATATATTTCTTTACAACACACACAGGTGTATGAGCCAGTCAGCTTGTATCTGTGTGTCAGATTGTGATGTTTAGCATGTGTCTGCATAGGGCTGATAACGCCCTGCAGGCTGTTGAGTCAGCGATATGCTTCACATTGTCTGTATTTGCTTTACTCTATCACAGTACCAGACTAATAGGCATTAAAGACCACAATGTTGTCCCAGCTATCAGAGGGAATGACACAGGCTTCTTCTACACATGCACACCATCCTAAAAACAAGCCAAGTTAATGCATTTTTTAAGAAAGTGATCAGGTCGTTTAAGATGTGCCTTTTCCATTCTACAACCACAAACAGCAAAGAATAACATTTATTTCTCCTGCTTAGCTTTACTGTCGCCTTGCACCGCCACGGTCCAGGAACGATTCCCACCTCAGAGTCTGTGTGCATGGAGTTTGCATGTTCTCCCAGTGCTTGGTGGGTTCCCTCCGGGTTCTCCGGTTTCCTCCGAAGGCATGCAGATTTAACTAATTTAATTAATTAACGTTCTCAAATTGCCCCTAGTGTGTGAATGCGCTGTTTAATTCCAATCCTGTGAGTTCTTATCACATTGTGTGTAAAATCGCTCTTACTTTCACATAGCTATGATTCATATTGTCATTTTTACTTTACTTTTCAACAAGTGTTGTTATGATCTCCATTTTTTTTTCAATCACATTTCTTTCACTAAGCATTGGAGGCTTCTTAATCCAATTCTAGTCATTTTCAAGCCCCTTTTTTTCAATCCCTTTTCTTTTCTTGATGCAGGGCTTTCTGAAACAGCAACTCTTTTTGGCCAGGCAGTGTAGAAAAAAAACTTGCAAAGGAAAAGAAGTGCTGATTAAAGTTTTAAACCATGCAAATTTAAAGCATTAAATACTTGGAACAAAAAACATCAAAGCTCAAAAAAATGCTCACTAACTTGAATGTTCAGGAACCCGTCCCATTAAATTAGGTTAGAGATCATAAGAACCTATCCAAACTTGCAAAAAACCCTGCAGGTGTTTTCTTCAGTTTGTGACAAATGCGCTCTTGTCGTGTCATCACACAACACCACCTAAGCACAGGGAATCAAAAGAAGCTATTATGTGAGTCCATGATAAATTACTGTTATAGATGGGAAGAGCGTAGAGGAGACAATGAGAGGGAGGGTCAGGTGCAAAGACAAACTGGCCAATCCCTGGCTGTGCTTCACATCACATTCAAACATTTAAATCATAACACTGGGTTAGAGCCCCTCCTCTCAGCCAATAGCATTACAGACATGCATGTACTCGCCCCGCCCTCACTCTACCAACCGACCTTTACTTCAGGTGGGTCAAATACAAAAAGGAACACTCTCTCTCTCAAACTCATAAATACTAAAAACAAATCCAAAAAGATTAACACTTACACAGAACATGCATTACTTCACTGTCATTACAGAATAAGATATACACAGATATCTGATAGCCAACTATATAAACAATACTCTTTAACGCTTTGCATATTTAAGGTCAGCCTCAATTTCTTACTAAGTCAGAGCGAACAAATGTACTGTTGACCATGTTTTGACAAATTAGTACAAAACAAGGTTTCTCTAACCGTTTTACTAATTAAACCAGATGATACTATCGAGAACATCACAGATAGAACAACTATCGAAAAGAGAACATAAAGAAGAACTCCCTGTTAAGATGCATCTCATACATTGTCTTATGAGATCTTTGGCCTTTGAAACAAAAATACACAAGTCCTTTAATCATTAACCTCAACAGCATCAGGAATGCAGGGACACCCGCAGACACATATAAACCAACCTTGCAAAAAGTATGACCCAGTATGCTAAAATAAGTGAAAAGATATGTGGAATGAAAATAAGGTTCTGACTGTATATTTATGACAACATGTGGCGCTCAACAAAACAAGTTGGAGATGTTGGACATGCTCACATTTCAAGCCATCTTTACACTGTGAGGTAACATCAGATGAGCTGGAGTGTGCCAGATGGGCCCATGCTCTTAATAAATGGGCAAAATGAGATTACACCTCGCTGACATCATCAACACCTCCCCTAGCTCCAAAAGCAGCACAGATGGGAGACAGGGGTAGTTTTCCCCACTCCCCCATGGTGCTTTCTTTTACACTTCCAGTTCTTGCTCATTTTCTCTCTGTCCATCATGTTCACAATCCAGAATTCAGGGTGAGCAACAAAGGTAGAGAAAGTTCTGATTCTCAATCAGACAGGTATTACTGACCACATAATCAAACCTGAGTCAACCTAACACAAAGACAAGGGAATGAGACAGAAAGAAAGGGAAAAAATGTGTGTAACAAGTTAGGAAACTTGTGCACTTTATTGGTACAACAAGAATGGCAATGTTTTCTTGTGACACAGCTGCGCATCACATAGCAAAGCCTCTTCCTCATCTAATCCAATAATCAGGGCTTGGCATAGCAGAATTACTAGGCATGCCAGCATTTAAAGAACAGCAAAAAACATCTGCACAAGGTGTGCTTTACATCAGCGGTACTCTGTACAATATGTCTATCACTTTAGTTGTGTCTTAGTATAAAGTATGAGGTATTTGAGGCAATTACACAGTATGACACCTAATATGGTATAACTATCTACCACAATATGTGATGGCACATATTTATTTCCATTGATCACTGACATGAGTCATTAGTCAGGCTCAATCTGATCATTTTGATTCATTCATTCATCTCATACACATTCCATCATTTTCTTTTGGTTCTGTGAAGCCGCTATGCGACAATGACCATCGTTAAAAGCGCTATACAAATCAAATTAAATTGAACATTATTCGATCTCAAACTGAATACAACATAAAATAGGGGTACTGTGAATAATTGATTCAGTCGATGAAATTCAATGACCAAATTACAGTGAAACCTCGGATTGCGAGTAACACGGTTTGGGAGTGTTCCGCAAGACGAGCAAAGATTTTTAATAAATTTTGATTTGGAAAACGAGCAGGTCTTGGTTTACGAGTACCAAATATGTAAAAATGTATCACACATGAGCTTCTTGTTTTGACGCCGAGTGTCACGTGATCACAACTGAGCCAATGGTTTTTCTCTCTTTTTGTGGTTAAATCGTCTCCCCTGCTGGGTCTAAGTGCTTGACTCTTACTGGTATAATCAACATCCGTGCACGTGTACTATAACACTGTGTGTGTGTGTAAAACATTTTATTTTGTGTTTGTAAGCGCGTGTGTACAGCGCGCATGTACTGTTTCTTATAACACACGTGTGTGCGCGCGTGTAAAGCAAAAGTAAGTCTCATTAGAGGTTAAAAATCCATTTTCTCTCTCCCTCTCTGTTTCAGCCTGTTATGTGTGCACACACGTAATTTGACACCGTGCCGGGTCACACACTCTCTCGCGCGCGTTTAGTGTGTGTGTTTGTGTGTGTGAAGCACCCCCTCTCTGCTTCACACACAAACACACACTCTGCCCTACACAGAAACACTGCTCTGTCACGATTCTTTACAAAGGTAAAGTGCAGGTTAATTTTTGCTTGTTTTACTTTACAGCAGTTATTCCGTTATTAAGCGCTCACGTGAGTGTCATTAGAGATGTTCCTTGCTAATGTTCCAGACGAAACAGTCTTTCCGTTAATGTGTGTTTATGTGAAATTCAAATAAGAAAGGTTTACTGTGTAATAACGTCTAATTAGAAGGTTAAAAATCCATTTTCTCCCTCAGCCGCTCTCATGTGTGCGCGCGCCTAATTTGACACCGTGCCGGTTCACACACACTCTCTCAAGACGGGAGGGGCTTCAAACACACTCACACACACACACACACACACACACACATGGCGTGAAACACTTAAATGGAAACACTTATGTGTCGGGATTTATTTGTACTTTTTTTTAAAGGTAAAGTGCAGGTTCATTTGTTTTATTTTTACTTTATATTTTGTGTTAATTATTTTTATGTATTTATTTTTTGGGGCTGTAGAACGAATAATTTGAGTTTCCATTATTTCTTATGGGAAAAGTTAATTTGGTTTACGAGTGTTTTGGAATACGAGCCTGCTTCCGGAATGAATTATGCTCGTAATCCAAGGTTCCACTGTAGTTGCTAGCGCATTTAACTGTCGATGATTTAGTGATGTCATCTTGCGTATTTTTCCATGCTCACTTGAAATGCTGTGACATGCTAGAGTGAAAAATCACATGATGGCAACAAAAACCATTACCATGTGAAGCATTTAACTCTTAACTTAAAAACAACATTTATAAAGTTACACTTTACTTTAAAAATCTCAATTTTCTTCACATTTTCATCATACATGCTCTATAATTGCGATCTGCTATCTTTAAACTTTTTTTTACTGTTTCTTTTCTTATTCTTGGATTTAGATTTTGACAGAAACAAATAGATACTGGATTTTTTTTTTAATCTTTCGTATCAGCATGATGACTTATTAAAAGACTGTTTTTAAGTGGTATTCTGCTTTAATGTCTTGATTGTTAGTAATCACATGCCTGGAACAACCTGGAACAAGTCATCATTGGGGTCCTAATTTGAAAGAATTTATTATGTGCAAATCCAGAAGAGAACTACATGTTACACAGTTAAAAATTAGACATTTGAAGGCAAGGTTAACAATGAGAGAAAGGTAAAGGTGTGTTTTTCATTTTTGAGACGATACTATGTATGCATGTTTCATTTTACCTTATTCAATATGTGCACTACAGACACTGATTTCAATCTAGCAACATTATGTATCTCCAAATTTTTAAAAAAGTTGCTGATCCTCCTCAAATAATCCCCAGTTCACCTTCAGCCAGGAGCATGAGTGGACCATTACTCTAAAGTCTAAGCAGGCTGAGAGAATAAAAGAGTCACTGTTAAAAAAAAAGCAGGCTAAGCCTAATGGGTCTAGTTAAAAGCACTAAGAGTTTGAATACTTCTAGGCAGACTGTAGTTACTCCACCTCTCTCACTCTCTCTCTCTCTCTCTCTCTCTCTCTGGGCTATTGTCTGCTATCTATTAGACAACTGTGCTTACTGAGCTGTTCTACGAGACAGCAGATGCTCGCCCAAGATAGAGCCGCTGATCTTGCTTTATTGTGTCATTGAGCTAATGTTGTGGGAAATTAGGATTATGTTCATTGTGCATTAAATTGGCTACAACTGATTCCTTATCACGTTGGTACGCCATCGCACAGAGAGGTCCACAACTTCAAGGCTCATCTACACGAGTGAATGTGTAACCAGTCAAATTGAGACAACATTAATGGAATCTGATGGCAGAAATTCACTTAGCACAGGGTAACATGAAGACTGCCCGAGAGCGATAATCGAGTTTCAGATCTCCACTTCCTGCATCGCCGTGTCAGAGGTCAATTCATCCAGGTGTCGCTAACATACCCCAGAAAAAGTCTTTCAAAAAGCTGAAAAAGTCCAAACTCGATGCAAGATGAGAGCACGGGGCACTCATTCCGGCGTCCCTCCTCTACGAAAGAGCAGTAACCAAGGCAACGGGACTGACAAATGACCCACATAATCTCTTGTTGGCTGGACTTTGGCCTGGTTCCAACAGCCAGCATGATGCTGAAAGGACTGCAGAGAGGAGGAAAGACGGGCCAATAAGCACGACCTCCCAACTACTTTTACCTCTGAAATGCAGTTCTCAGGCTCCCACAAAGACACTGACTCACTGACTCATTAACACTTGAAACATTGACTAAATACTCTCGAGTACCAGGCAGCATTGATTTGCTTTTGTCTCCAAAGTGCTCTGACATACGACATATGCTTTGCGATTATATTTATTCAGAGTTACCTTTATATTCTTATGAAAGGACAAAAAATATAAAGTGACACAGGACAAAAGCATGCAGCGATAATTCTAAGAGATATCATGAGCATGGACAAAACAAGGCATGTATGTGTACTCAAGCAAATCCAAACAATACAGGAAATATGTAAACCCTCATGCCTGGAATAAAAAGCTGCCTCCGCAGGGTAAAACAAAATCTGCTTCCATCAGACAGCGCTAAAAACTGGCACTCTGTGAATCAGAGATAAACAAAGTGACTAACACTGATAAACACCAGCGCTGCTTACACTCACCTGAAAGTCTACGAGTAACGTTAAAATACAGTCAGACGAGCTTTTCAAAACGCTTTAAAAAAAAGAATAAACCTGTTAAAATGCAGTAAAGCGTAACTCTGATGTGTATTTATTAACCATACAATCATTCACCAGCACCACTTGCACAGTGCAGGTCCTGACCTCGATCCAAGACATTTACACATGTTTAGGCCATTAAAGGAGTTCCTGGGAGGCCAGCGTTTCAGACATGAGTCAGGCAGTCCGATCAAACTCAAGCGTACTGAGAAAACTTTCTATCCAAGCACTAATAAAACCCTGAGAAGTGCATTAGTGTAGCAGGGGATTAATATAGAGAAATAAAAAGAGTTTATACTCTCATGACTCTTCTACTCTTCTGCACAATCAGAAGTTTGACTTGAATGTCCCTAAAAAAATTCATAAAAACTTATTAAATTACAGTGTTTCTGTGCTTAAATATCAAATATTTAGGTGTTCTACTATAAAAATAAATCAGTCTATCTTACTGGTCACTTTATTAGGAACACCTATACACCCACTCATTCATGTGAAATGCAATCAGCCTATCAAGTGCCTGCAAATAACAAAGCTGTACACAATTGTGTAGATGTAAGTCAAGAACAGGCCCGTGGTGCTACATACTTTAAAAAAACACGGAAATACACAAGACAACACATAAATAACTTAAAAGTGTAAACGCAAGACCATATAACAGTCACAAATGAGCGTAAAACAGTACTAAAAACAACAGGAGTAGTAAGGGACAGTGCAGCGGCAACCAACAAATTTCTGGGGTTAAAAAAGATCTTGCAATATAATACTATGGTAAGTGTTGATGTTTATATTCAGGATCAGATAATGAAGAATGTGATCTCATTGACTGTGACTGTAGCATACTGTAGACTTCGGTCTGGGATAGATTTGAGAAGTTCAGGAATTACTGAGCTTGTGTGATTTCTAAGCCAAAAGTCTAGACTTTACACAGAATGGTGCAAAAAAAAAATCCAGTATGTGTAGATTTTGTTAAAGGAAGCAGCTTGTTGAGAAAAGAGGATTATTTAATATGTCATATGCCAGAAAAACGTGTCAGAACACACAACATGTCTGACCGTGAGGCAGATTGAGTACAACAGCTTAAGACTACATATGCAGTTCTTTTCCCTAATCCTTAGAAAACTTAACAACCATGCATAAGCTCTTATTGTAATAATTAAAAAAAACAATGACTCAATTCTAGAAAAAGATACTCAGATGCTCAGAGGACTGCAGACAGATACCGAGAAGACCTCCCACATAGGCAACATCTGTTTTGAGCCCATGTCAGTCTGCAGTGACTGCAGCACTATCTCTGACACTTTACTGTAATTTATTCCCTGTATGTCTTTCTTTCTCTCGTAAGCCTCATTACTGTCCTTAACTCAGCCTTGGGATGATTCTGCGACCAAAAAAAAAAAGAAGAAAATTCCACCACCTGTTAGTGAGAATGAGTGCGACTGAAAGCAGCTGCCAGGAGCTGGAGTGTGTCAGCGTGTCTGTCTGCAGTCCTCTCTTCACTCACTGACAGGCTGCTGGCTCTCCTTCCCACAATATGAACATGTGCCTTTGTTCTAGCTTGCAGTTGAGGGAGTGGAAACTAGTGAGAAGCAGGTGTCAGGAGTGGCGTGTGTGTGTGTGTGTGAGTGTTTGCGTGCGTGTGCGTGCTGTGAGATGAACAAGATGTGAAATAAGTCACAGAATAATGCACACTTGTTGAGTTGAGTGCCACTCACTGCCTTTTAAGCTCTTGTTTGATTATTTCTCATCACTGTTAAGAGCAAGCGCAGATGAGCCGTGTGCTGCAGGTCAGCTATGGACGAATGATTTAACGCAAAACTGACACGACCCACTTGGGCCTTTTAACACACCACCTCACACTGACAATGGAGCACAGAGCAACTCAGTGCAAAAAAAAAAAAAAACAGTTTGGTTGCTCTCTCACTTTTTTAACGTGCCTTGTAATTAATACTCTGCTTATTATAAGGAACTTTTCATACTCTTGAAATGGCCGACGGTGGTACATGCCTGCTACGGCAAAACGATTCTTTCTGTCACTTTGTGTCACGCCCTAAGTTTAGGCAAAAAATTTATGTGCCTTAAATGTGAAGTTGTTCCCACACAGGTTGGACTAAAACGTGTGCCAACACAACTACGCCGAATTCACACTTCAGATGATTAAAAGGATTCCTCAGCGCTGATACCTTGCATTTCCGTAATTATTCATCTAAAAAAAGAATTTGCCTCAGTTATTCTTCAAGAGATTTCGGGACCTGTCAGGCAAGATGAAATGATTTACATCCTGTCACGAAGGTCCCACCTCCAGAAAGACAAGAATAAAGAGAGGAAAGGTATTAAAAGTGAATGGAATTCCTCTGATGCGACACTCCCCTCCAGAGCCACGGTGATAAGAGGGTTTACTGCTAGATGCACTTCATGATTTAGTGGCCTGCTAGGGGGAAATACTTTCAGCCTGATCTCAGAGCTGTTTTGGGATTTCACTAATAAGACACACACAGTGGGACAAGGCGAAGGTAGTGCTCTTTGTACCTCCTGGCTTTCACAATCTCTCTCACTTCTGGGCAGCATATGGCGGGTTGAAACGATTCGCCTCCACTCAGCCATGTACCGTGAATCTGCAATGAGTGATGTCCTGTAGCTCAGCAAAATGGAGACGTATCTTTCCTTAAACACTGATAAATTTAGTTACAGTATTGTCAAATCACTTAATTTTTGCAAGTAAGTTTGCAATATACATATATAGCCATGTGTTTTAAACATTTACTCCAAAATTCCCATTTTTTCTGTTTTGAGTAAAAAAATGTTCATCACTCAAGCATTCTCAGTACTGCGAACATGAACCAATTGTTATGTGTGGCATAGAAAAATTATTAATTAACTTAAGCGGCCATGAATAGAGAACTAAATAGTAAGAAGGCAACCACTTGTGGATTTGGTTTTCAAAAAAAAAAAAACTTTTAATCTCTGTTCCACATACACATTCCTTGGAGCTCTTGCTCTCTTCTCATTATAAAAATCACAAGCCATCCTTGTCCTCGAGTTCTCGCAGGGCTTTAAAGTCTCTAACATTCCCCCATTCAGCTTAATTAATGAGGGCCTCCTTCTAATAAAAGCATCTGTCTGGCCCAGCAAAGGCTAGAACAAAACAGAAAGCACATGTGCACAGATGCATGAGACTGCAGCGTAGTGTGATGGGCCGGTCTGCACTCTCAGGCCTATTCATCCAGAGGAGGAGACCAATAAAAAGCACCTGGCTTGCCTTACCGTAGCCTCTTCTGGGATTAATCTGCCCCCTTTTCTTCCCAACAAAATCCCCACCGTGAATGGCTTTGTTCTCTTCTCAGTGGGGAATTAAAATATGGAAGGGGAATGAGTCAAAGTGGATCCAAGCTACCGAAGTGGCATTTGGAGTTTATGGCACTCCACAGGAGTGAAGAATCAGTCGAGAGACAGCCAAAACTCAATTAAAACATCAAAAACTCTTCTCCGGAGAGCTGCAGGTGTGTTTGTGGCTTTACGACCATGACGCCTTTTCGGCAGACCGGATCCCAAGTACTTCCCGGTACTACATCCCGGGGAGGGCATCTGCATGCCTGAGAGATGGAATAACGTAAATCAAAAATACAGACGAACTGGAAGTAGTTTGATTTATTATACGACTGCACAAGTCTGTGATTAATAAGTATGGGTGAGCGTTAAGTGTCCAATACCACACAGAAGTGTATGATAAATCAGCTAGCGCACCGTTCTCATCTAATTACCGCCCTTTCACTTTACTTGACGGCTTTAAGGAAGCTGAAATTACTAGCGGTTTGTTCTGGGTGCTCTTCCCGAATAAAAAGCTTAAGGCAGAAAGTCTGAGGTGGAGAGATGGTACAGAAAAAAGGGTTGCGTTTTACGGTGGATAATCGTGGATGAAAAACTATAATTAAACCAGCACTTTTAAAAAACGCTCAGTTGTTCACAATTCATCTAGTTCACAGTTAAAATCATGGCAGAGAAATATCAGACCTGCACCACCATATTAAAGCCATTTTACACTTTAGTATTATCCAATTAGGATATAGAAAGTAATTGTTATATCTATTAAACCTGTTAAATTGTGCACCAGAATCACTGAGCTCTGGCATTTCTAATAATGTTGGAAGAAGTTAAAGTTAAAGGCGTGAGTAGGGCTTAGCAACAGTCAGAGCTCACTAGGTTGGAAAACCTCTGCCTGTGTATTTGTAAAGGTGGTAAAAAATGCCCCTGTCTCCCTTGTGATATGCCGGACTCTCTTTTTTCCAAATTTGCACAGGTTTCTGCATTCCCTTAGCAACGTCCTTTTTGCAGTTTTTTTTTTTTTTTTTTTAAAAAGAGCCAATCAACCGGGGGCTGGTAACCAAGCCGTCTGTTTATCAGTAACCTGGGTGAACAATGAGTGCAACCAGACACTGCCCCGATTCTATAGTGGGAGAGAGAGAGAAAGAGAGGGTGAAAGAGAGAGAGCGAGAGAGAGAGAGAGAGAGAGAGAGAGCGAGGGGAGTGTGATCTAATGACATTGACACCGATACACTTGGCACTCACAGGCAAGAGCAGATACATGGGTGGGTGACTTTGAAGAAGACGCCGAACTACGTATCTCCCATCTCAGGCTACAGTTATAAACGCAGTACCGAATGCGGAGAAGTTCCCATTTTCAAAACAACTATTAACAAGACCTGGCACTGAGTGAGCATCCGGAGTCCAGCGCTATCAGGTTCAAAAGTCTGAGTCTGCTACCAAAAAATATCCTTTGTATTTCCTTTGTATTTTATGTAAAACTAAAGTTTTACTCAGATGGGTATTTTTTATTCAATAATACATTATTTCATGCTAAAGCAAATTTGTTTTGTAAATTTTTAAATCTTCATATGAAATCGGGAAATATTCAAACCTCTTACCATTTGTGTTATTCTCACAAGGTATTGGGTTGAGTTTCGTTGTAATACAAGTAGAACTTTAACAGAATGAGGTCGTCTGATATTAATTCATCAAAAAATATATATATATATATGAAAATGCCACTCGTTCATCTTTAGTATCCTGGTCAGAATTCCAGTGGATCCAAAGCTGATCTCATGAATAAGTACACAATCGGATAAGAGTACACTTTAGATATGATTATGTCTTCTTGTCCTTCCAATTTTGTGAAACAAACTATTAAATAATTACGCAATTGGGTTTGTTCATTCATTCACTCACCTTCGGTAAACATTTTATCCTGGCTCCATTGATCGGAAATCTACTCTGGGGTGGACGGGACATTTCGGGATTCACGCAATCACATGCAATTTGATTAAACAGAAACCTGCATGTCAGGTGAAAAGGTGCAGGGAGAAGGTAAGGGTTGTGTTTAAAGCCTCGGGGTACTTGCTGCTACCTTAGTGAAAGTTATAACCTGTGTTGTCACAGTTCACTGAGCCTCACACAAGCTCAGTAGGCTGTTTGACTCCTGATCGGCTGTGATCTTCTCTAAAAGAATTAACCCCACCTCTCTCTCTCTCTCTTACACACACACATACAGTACACTCAGATCCACATGCTGGATTTCTACTATGCAAACACCTCACTTTTTTCTCTCTCTCTAGATCTAGCAGCATTGGTTAGGGGTGTTGTTGCAGTCTTACAATATCTGAAAGATGAGCACATGGCGGATTTTCATCTAAAGGTACAGAAATCCATGTGTATTTCTGCTTAATGCCCAAGAAGGTCTGGCACCTTGCACATGGACAAAACAAGAGGCCTTGCACAAAGGCGGCACTAAGGAAGGCTGGCCAAAGTCCTAAAGGCTTTTAAATCAAAGGGCCAGCTTCAGGAGGACAATGCTCACACCCTATTCACTGCTCCCAAACAGCCAAGCTCCAGAGCCAAACCGTGGTGTAAGCAGTCATCAGCTCAGCCTCGGAGTGGCTATGAGAGGATTACGATCACTATGACGACAACCCCAGAGCACTAACAAACCCAGGGTGTAGGGTAAGGCAGGGACACAATGACTACATCTTAAAGGCTATGCCATAAATCACTCAGAAATGATCAAACGGGGCTATTCCGTATGGAGCTTGGCTATTACAACTGCATAAACAACTCACCTAGCTATTGTTATACGGTACAGGATCCCTAAAGAATTTTTTGTGTAACGAACTGCAAGATAACCCTTGAAGCAACTGTCAGAAGTGTATTTATTGCTGTTATTTGAGTCTTTCGTCACACTATACCGTCCTCGCATTGCCGGCTTACAGCCAGGTGTCAAAGCAACGGTTACATTCTGACATTTTAATGAAAAAACTTCTGACTGTCATCTGCCTCCTACTACCAGTGAGCATGTCCGATAATGCGTTCAAATCTCACCGATCTCACAAATAAAAAGAAATATTTTATTATTTTGTCTGAGAAATCAAAATCAGACATCATGGTTAAGATGCTCATGCTGAAAACATGCTGACAACAAAACATGCGCTTTGCTCAGTAAGCGTTCACTTTCTTTTAGTTTGTTCAACATAAGAACCGTGATATTTCTGTAAAAAATTTCATAATCTCATTTCCCCCTCGGATAAACATGATTTTGGATAATAAAATTATTATTATTATTATTTTTTTAGAAAGATTGTGAGAAAGCAAGAGAAAAACGAAGGCTGTAACATGGCAATGTAAACGAGCTCAGCGGTGCTTGTGCAACACACATGCCAGAGCAGCACTGTCATCGCTGTAATAATAGTGTGTCTGCATTTTATCAGCCAGTGTGCAGGACATGCAGCACCCAACATTCCTGCCATGAAGAAGCATGCGCAAAATAAGTGTAAATGAAAGTTACACACTCTCACTCACAACAATCCTATTCAACTAATTAACCGCATACCCCGCCTCTACACACTCGTCAGCAGCATGCGGGAGGTATCTGACTAAGCATAAAGACACATTATTATGTCTTTAAAAAAGCATGACAGGACATTACAAACATTATTCCTTTGTAAATGCACTGTATATTTGAGCCACGAGATTCAGCACTATACTCATTACCTATTTTTGCATTTGTAACAATTAATCGCTTAATCTATGCTGTTAAAGTCCCATGTGTATTCAAAAACATTACGCAAAAATGTTGCTAGAAAATAGGGATGTCTGGTGGACAAGCAGGTTCAGCAGCCTTAGCTGATGGTAGAATGTTTTTTGCTAGAATGACAGGAACCATGAACCCATGAAACCATGTGGAATAAAGTGTACTACAAGACAGTCATATAATTCTCCTTCTTCACCTACTGACCCAGCCGCTAATCATACGAGAGTAAATAAAAATGCTAACCAGATGCAAACAGACAAACTTTCGCCAACAACTTTATGCCATGACTGCAAAATGATATTATATGGTTATAATATGGTTTAAGCAATTTCCCTTTGGGATTAATAAAGTTCTTTGAATCTTGAATCTACACATTCATCTCATTTATGGGAATACTTTTCTTTGCTTAGTCTGTATTAGCACACTTAGCTAGCTTGCTAACATCACTGAATTGCATTAGCTTTCACTTTCATAATGGTCATTTAGGTTTCCAGGCAACCAAAAGTACTTGCGGTACTTGCGCTCCCACATTAATCACGGATCTACAGCCAATCAGGGGCGTCTGTGAGCTCGCGCACGCGGAAGGAGCGGCTAGCGCTTTCCTACGGGTGTGTTACTCCGCCCCTAACCGTGCGTGAGCAAGCAGTTCGAAAAGATGCGGTCGGCTGACGTCACGCGATTCGGAGGAAACACGGGATAGTCTTCGCCCTCCCGACTGAGTGGTAGTGGTAGCCTTAATGTGGGAGCCCCCCTAGCGACGGGGAGGAATTGGACACCACTAATATTGGGGAGAAAATTGGAAAAACCCAAAAAAAGAATTTAAAAAAAAGAATTTTGGCAGAGATACGGTGACAGCAGAGCACTTTACGACTCGTAGGTCTGCTTTATTTTAACATCTCCTAAGTCATCTTTAGTCAATCTTAGTAAGCCGTAGCTGGACATCGGAATACAGAAAGCTGTGCCAAGGAAATGGCAAAAGCTGTGGCGTGCTTTTTAAATTGCACAAGACTTGAACCAAAGAGCCAAAGAGGTTCAAAGATATCATTGGTAATTTTTTCCAGATTTTTTTTGTTAATTACAGTGAAAAGCATGTTAGAATCAGTATCATCTGCAAGTTAATGACCAGTGGGATTAATAAATTAAATTCTGGACATTTCATGAAATATAAAATACCACCCACAGCACTTTGCTGGTTATCGTACATCTCTGAAAAATATGCAGACCCTCACAGTCCACCACAGAGCTAATTAAGGTTATCCATTAACTTACTGTACCAAATCGTTGGCCACCATATTTCATCATATCTTTGCCTTAGAGTTTCAGTTCTGTGCTGCAGGTAATGATGTCAGGGTGTGTCGGAGCCACAGAAAGTGCTGTTTTTATACGTGTTGCAAAGATCATGAAAGTGTGAGCTGGGCTTGACGGCATGTTTGTTCTGACTACGGTGTTGCAATGGGCTAAGTGCTGAAGTCCAGCAGAGGTGGGATCAAGCCCATCACCAACTGCAAACAGCACACCTTTCAGAGTAACGTGATTTAAACGGTGTGACCGATTTAGGGAGGGTGTAGATCCTGAGCTCACTGGCGTCTAGATAACACAAAGGGTGATCGGATACAAACACACACACACACACACACACACACAAAGAGATGCACAATAATTCAGTATCAGAACAGTTCCACCATGTCAATGTTGTTTTATCTATTTTACAGTGTGACGTGATTTAACCAACTTTAAAGCTACAGTATGTAAGATTTTAGTATTCTATCCTCTGAGGAATTAATGAAAGTAATGCAAGCTACTTGCAGCAGAACATGTGTGGGCCGTCCTGAACTCTTCCTCCACATAGCACCCAGCCCTAATAAGCAATTTGGCTTCCGAGCATTCAGAACTGCAGGGCTGAACATAGAGGCTACCATTCCAAGTGACTTGTTTTATTATTTCATTTTAATAAATTAACAAAATTTTCAGAAAGCCCCTGTTCAAAACAAATAAACAAAAAAAAAACTTTATTTTTAAATGAATGGGGCAGCTTCCTGCCACTGTATTCGTGAGCCCTTGGTGTAGGTGTATTTACTAACGTACCCATAAGGAGGACGGGGGCAGCTGCTGTATTGGTAGCCCTGGTATGGGAATGTTGTCAGCACCAGTGGAGATTAATCTCATTCCTGCCATTGCAAAATGAACCGAGGGCCTCTCACAGATGAGGAGCCATGCTGGGGGCAACTGTCTGGGCCAATGTGTAGGGGTGGGAGAGGGCAGAGACAGGGCAAGAAAACTAGCACTGTCACACAAATATTTACCATCTGGTACATGTCAAGTCATCGGCAGCTATACCAAGTCTCCACACTTTCCTTTGTCTCGCCAGAGATGGATCGTTTGTAAGAAAAACCCAAATAGTCTCGGTGGCTCTAATGCATTTTGAGACTGGATGATCATGTTGGCTTATTGCTAGGAGGTTATTCCCATAGTGAAACTAGATAAATAATTTGTGATCACTTATTAAATTAGAACACACGAATGCATGGAAACCCTGACAAAACCATGAGGAATAAATGTACTAGTTAAAGTCATATAGTTTTCCTTCTTCACCTACTGACCCAGTGGCTAATCATATCAAGAGAAAATTAAGATTCTAACCACATGCAAATAGTTGAGCTAACAGACGAAACTTTCGCCAACAACTTTTTACCATGACTGCATAATGATATAATATGGTCACACATTCATCTCATTTATTGGAATTCATATACTTTTCTTTGGCTTAGTCTGTATTAGCACATTTAGCTAGCTTGCTAACATCACTAAATTGCATTGGCTTTCACTTTTATGATGGTCATTTAGGTTTCCAGGCAACCAAAAGCCTGAAGCTTAAAGCAATTATTTAGCAGAAAGTTATTACTAGTTGAATACCAGCCCACAGCACCCAAAGGATCCGTCCAACCAATGTCCTGGTGCCAAACCCCACAGAGGTCTTGTGGAGTCATTCCTCAAGGGGCGAAGGGGAACTTACACAATATTGGGCATAATGTTTTGGGTTGTAATGTTATGGCTGATATACGCTGTATATTTCAGTGTTCAATAATAACTCAACTTTACAGTCTCACTCGCAAAGTAGTGTGAATCTTTTACATATCATTTTGTCACTCTTTAAAAATAATTATTTTAAAACAATTATTGAAATATTTAAATAATTCCTCTACTGTTTTTATTTTACAAATGGTATTGTAAAGATTTCTGCTCAATGTATTACTATATATTTTTAAAACTGATTTTTATATTCATTGTTGTCAAAAAATTTCTTTTTATGCATCAGCATTCTTTTGTCAGCAGTTTATTTAAGTAAAACTATCCTCATACAGGTACACATTGTAGAAATCTACCCATGATAAGATATCCAGTACCCTTACAACATGGTATAAGATATCTACTACCCTGAAGATCTGATGAAGCTCCTTCAAATAGTGGCGAACTACAAAAGACTGAACATGATCCAGGTCAGTCAAAGACTTATTAAGAGAACTATAATAACACCTTAACAAAAAGCTGATACTGGACAACTAACTTCTCCCATTAAAAAGTGTCCCAAGAACAAGAAAGGGTCTCGACAAGTACATCACCAAAGGCTGTAGGAAACTGAATAGTAATGAAACCGTTGAAACCTCCTAAAGCAGCGCTCACACCTCATTGTCTTTCGGCCCATTTCTTGCTTTTTGTGAGGTGAGACTGCCTGAATGGTTGTACCACCTGCGAGGAGGGAGTCCTATAGGCTCAACTTTAATACTGATTGCCATTCAGAAGAGCTCCTTTGACATGGAAAAGGCCCTCTGCCTGCCCTCCCCCTGCTCCATTGTCAAAGTGTTTGTGCTGGAGAGAAACTCAACACACTTCCAGATAACACACAGAGCCGTTTATTGCGGCAAAATTGAAATGAAATGAGTGCCATTTTCTAAAAGGCGCTTTAAAGTCATTCTGAAACAAATACACAAAAACAACCATGTTCAAGCAAGTAAAGCTTTTGCAGTGATACAAAAGAGAATGTGCTGGGCTAATTTCTTCAGACTGGAAAGGAAGCATTTGTCCCAAAAAATTCCCTCAGAGTTGCTGAGACACTGTCCTCTCTGTCTCGAGCTTAGTGTAGCCAGGAGAATATTTTGTGTAAGCTTAAACTGAACTGTTCAAATGTGTTGATGGGACCTCATGTGCTTTTCACTACTTAAAAATGAAAAACCAGGTCACCAGAAGTCCATCCAGGTTAGGACCTAGAAAGTGTATGTGTGTGTGTGTGTGTGTGTCTTAGGAGACCAATGTTCATTTGCAAACTTCCTTTTTATTTAATAGTTTGAATCATGTTCTCAGGACCAACCCAGTTCTGTCTGAAAGCATATAAAATATCAGTAGAAGAGCTGCATAATTTAATAAATTTGCACATTTTGCACACTGTGAACTGAACTGCAATCTTGCACATTATCTTGCCAATAACTGGACTCGGTTCTACACTGCACTACATCATATTCCTATTATA
>JAQMYJ010000004.1:14406637-14441996 GCA_030014305.1 Clarias laeviceps
GCAAGTTAATATTTGTAACTTGCAGCCTTATTATTTTTTTTTAGTTCTATGTGATTAATTGTGCAGCACTAATCAATATCATATATTGACTATTCAATCCACCTAATATAGGATATATGATGTACACAGGGCTACTTGCCCTAGCTTGCAATCACTTTATGTACACTTTACTGACATACTCAGGATCCCCCCCCCTTTATTTAATCTGTAAAATTACCGAATATTATTTAATTACTGTGCACAGTGTTTTTATATGTTAATCTGTACTCTGAGAGCGTAATCAAATTCCTTGTCTGTGTCAACATGCTTGGCGAATAAAACCCGATTCTGATCATTGTTTTGTCAGCGAACAACATGCGAACAATGAAAGACACGTATATAAATAGAATCTTATCTTCCCAGTGGTTTAGCAGTGAATCCAGTCCTGTGGTTCATGCAGTACAGCAGCACTAGGGTTTGGTTATGTGAGCCTCAAAGCACAGTGAGAGAGTACAGTAGGAAGTGCATTTGATCAGGCTAGTAGATAGTCATCAGCCTGGTTATTAACATGCTACTTGGCATTAGCGTCCTTGGCTTAGAAGGCTAAAAAAAAATTAGAAAATTTCACTTCACCCGATTTCCTTGCACACAGATGTATTAGAAAATAAAAGAACAGAAAAGTCTATAAACCCACATGCACACAACCTTGTCCTAGACTTCAAACACTGACTCATCGCCCGTAGAAATTAGATCGAGCCCATACGACCTCTGCAGCAGGTAGATCGTTTTTCCACATCAAATGCGTTTTGCGTGAAACATTAAGAGAATGCTATTGTGTGAGCCGATTCAGTGACCATTGTGAAACCGGACCTACTCTGGTATTAATGTAATTTGAGAAACCGTGAATTAAGTTCAGTGTGTGGTTGTTAAAACCCGAGGTTAAGGCCACTGTTTTTTTTCGCCCCTTGTTGTGAGACTAGAGCACACGCATCCACCGTATGTCGTGAGCAAACAACTATAATGTTGTATGAGCTGGAAAAGAGTAGAAACTGTCGTTTGAGAAAGAATGACAGGTGTTCTCAAAAGAGCGGACGACTTTAAAAGGCAGCGGAAAATTCAACACCACTAAGCTTAGCCTAAAGGGTGAAAAAAAACACCTTTCCGATGTGTAAGCTCTCTGAACCCTTTTTGAATAACGACTGACAACCATGGCAGGATATGATGTACAGTATAAAGGAACATATACAGTACATCCGTACATGCAGACGTGAAGAGGAGACGTCTTGATTTGCAATTTTTTAACAAAAAAAATCAGACATTTAGATTTCTCACATTCCAACCATTAGTTTCTGCACTACCTCCTGATTAGGTTTTTATTTATTAAAGGTAAAGTATGCGAGTTCAGACCCCAGTAACACAAACTAACTCTTAAAAGAAGGACAAAAGGATTTGTTGTTATATGTATGTGCACCCATTATCTGCTGGCATTGAGGCACACTGGTAATAACAAGCATATTGAATTACGGTAGTTGATCTCGGTGCAGCACAATCACTGAAAAGGATAAAAAGAGAAAACAGGAAAGCTTTTGAAAGAAAAGAAAAAAAATGAGTAGCTGAAGACAGAAACTGGTCTTAGTAGAAGCGATAATCATTCTGATCCTCCACATCATGCAAAAATAGATTTCGTCCCGCGACATTCTTCAGTCGCTCTTCTCAACTAGTGCCTGTCGAAGCCCCTTGGGTGGGAGAGACAAAGACATGTTGTTACCAGTGCCAGGACGGGGACAGCAGAGTGCTGCAAAGTGTGTTGTGTTACACTGGAACAGGTTCTCCGTTCCAACTTCCAACCAGTGAAAATCAGTATGTCCCATACTACAGTGTTTGGCCTGTTTTGACACACTCTAAGCTCCTGAGCATAAAGAGTGACACATGAGACGTGGTGTGAGTGAAGCGGTAGTGATGTGTGTTCCAAGGGAAAAAACACACCAACACTCAGAAGGAACCTTCGCTAATCATTCGCTCTATTTCAGATAACAGAAGAATGGAGGCCCAGATCCTGCCAACACATAACACTGTTATCCTGAATCCTGTTCCATAGATAGAGGCGACAAACTAATGGGAATCTAGCTACCTCTAAGTGAAACCCGATTTTGGGCATCATATAGATCCAAAGTCACAATTCTGACACTGTTGAGCCAAAACTGAAATGTCAAACAAACAGTAGATGTACAGTATTTACAGCAGGTGCATTGTGTTACATTCTTGGTTACTTATGCAACAAGTGAAAGCTTCACTTGCATAAACTTGCATTTGGGACACTTTTGCATCATTTTTGTAAAATTCTGAACTCATTCTGAACTATTTAACTGATGAACACATTTATGAAATACAAATACTAAATCCATAGCGATTACTCAAAGCATGTAAAAAATCAAATTGTAGGACAATATAAAATTTCTATTGTGTAACACATGAAAGGAGCAAACCACAATGAGGCATGCTGTTACACGCAATAATAAATGATGGTGAGGTGTGATGCAGCCCAAAATGGAGAGCCATCACTACCTTGAGGTTAATTTGTTTTACAATAGAAACTTGTTTTATTCCCCTTATACAGCTGTCATTTATTGTTAAGTGGCAAATGTTTTTTTTTTTTAATACATTTTAGGTGCATTTAATTCTTTGGAATGTACACAAGACCAGTTAGCGTTTGCTATCACTTACACTACTGTGCAAAAGTTGTTTATGCAATGACCTGAGCAGCAACCTCATTTCCCCTCTCACATCACCAGTGTACATATGTCATCATCTGCACCTGTTTCTCACTGCTTCATGCCTTAAATTTAATGTTTTTTTTATGCTTGAATAATTCATAGGTCACTGAATAGCGTAACAAACTAACAAACAAAAAAAACATTCCTCTGATTTGAACTGGTCAGGTACAGGGACTGGACCGAAAATGAGAAGCCAAAGGTTGCCAAAAATGAGATCCAAAAACGTCCTTCAGGAAGCCCGAAGAACTGTTCCTCAAGACTACATTAAAATACTTATTTACTTACTTACTGTACATTAAATGCAGCTATTGACATCCCCTCACCACCCTATGCTGAATTTAATCATGTAGGTTGTCATCATAATGACACTGAAAGCACTCTTTCCTGAAGACTCCTTCATGAAGGAAAACTAAATGACAATTACAAAGTACAGACACTATATCTGCCATAAATAAGTAAACGTCTTCTATCAGAATGTATGCTTTATGTCCACCGGGCGAACGGGTTGTTACTATAGAAACCACATTGTATTACTTTCACTGCATTAATAAAAACCTGTGATTTTAAACTTAGACAGCAGCATTCCTGCCTAGAACATTAATCTACACCTTCTGACAAATCAGATTCACACACTCAACAACAGCACTTCATAAAAATGCGATTAACTCATGTGACCATATCTTTTAATATAGAAGCTCAATTTACGTTTTAACTCTTTATATAGAAAAAAAATAAATTATTCAAGAGTGGGAAACAAGAAATCAGGCTATTTTTTATATAAAAATAAAAATAGTTTTAAAAAATAAAAAAAGGATATCTGGAGTCCACCATGGTGTGGGCGACTCATATGTTTGAGGACGTGTGGTGCCTGAGGGCAGAGATGAAACGGCCTGAAAGTACAGAATGCTGTTGTACTAAAGACTGTAATTAGGCTTTGAGTGCGCCACTAGAAAAAGGTCAAACTAGAGGTTAATGCAATAGGTTGAGTGCTACTTTTATTTCAAAACCTTACACAATGCCAGAGAGGACATGCCTTCAATAAGAGTACAAATAAGAACCATGCCACAGAAGCTACAGGTGTGTACTGACGTTACGGTGCACTTCTCATAATCTTCACCTAACTCAAACTGCACTTTAAAGTCAATGTAAAACGTATTCAGACAACCTTTTAACGGTCTGCCATATTTCAGTGCACACCGTCCTAGAATAACCCTGTCTCTGTCTTCGGGGCTTATTGTCTTGTTTTTCATTACTCCCACTTTTGGCACTAGAGTGAGATCACATCCCCCACGTTTCTGTCTTGGCTCCTGAATGAGTCTGCAAGATTAAACATGAATCAGATTCCTTTCCTGTTCATTTAACAGAGCCTACGCTGTTAGCTTGGGTTAATTGATGTTCACATTTCGCCGGGCCCCTGGTTGCTCGCTTGCTGGTGTCGCAAAAATAAGGACTGTATGCGCTCGGACCGGGATTAGTTCCTTCTGAATAGCAGAATAAAGACGTTCAGCCTGATAAAAAGAACCGCATATATGTTTACTCAGATATCAGTGAATACATACATCTGTCTGTATGTATAGAATGTAAAGGTCCATATATAAAGAGACAGAAGGTGCATGAGACAGCCAGACTCAGTAATCGAATAACAGTTTCTATAGACACCGCAGACAGATACAGCAGCTGCGGCAGAGGGTTCTGTGAAAACAGGAGAGGATGAGCACATGGTGAATTTCAGGCATAGCGAATAGAAATATTAGACGTTTTATTATATCAGTGTGTAGGGAAGAGATATACATTAAGAATGCTGCTAATCTTGAGAAGATGTCAATGAGTGTTTTTTTTCCCCCCATGTATTGAATTTCTTCATAAAGAAAAAAAAACACTCAATCAGTGCATTTTAAATAATCTAAAAGTGGAAAATTTGTTTAAATAAATTTAACTCTGGATGAATTTTATTTTGTTGTTGGACTAAATGTGATAAGATTACGCCTAGTCCTCAATCCTGCAGTTATACTCATCTGGGAAAGCTACAGAAAAGTTTGGTATTTAAATAGTTTCTTAATATTTTTTAAAACACGTCTGTACATGTAAAATGGAATGAAACTTTTTATTTATTTAATTAACCTTTTTTTTTGTTCCATGACATTTTATTTATGTTTTATGCTCATTTTAGGAAGTCTTTTCTGCCACCTGCAATTAGACTTTAACAATAACTCTACTCTGTTTTATGAGAGGGATCTCCTTCTCTGACATCACAATAAATATGCTCATATACATTTTTTCTTTAATGCACCATGTTCACATGCCTCATTCATTGCATCATCTTTTTTTATTTGTATTTGCAGGTTATATACTTCCTGGTTCATTCTCTCCATTAGTACTTGCTGGTGCACCTTATGTACAGTTTCATTCCCACCTGTATATACAGTCATCATGCACGTGTACATAGATGCAGTTTTATCATATTTATATTATTTGATAGCATTTTTCAACCTCTTTAATACTTAAATTTGACACAATTTTTTACCTCATTAAGGCACCTTAAATTGTTAAAAAAAAAAAAATTCCCTCCACCCTTATTGTAATTTTTCTTGTTTGCTGCTTACTTGTTGTATATTATGTGAACTGGCTGCTGTAACGATACAATTTCCCTTTGGGATTAATAAAGTACTCTATCTATTTTTGTCTGTATATGCAAATATCAGGCTCATTGATTAAACATGTACCTGTACTTGTACCTGTGTATACATTTATATAACATCTTGATTATTGGAGCCTTTCCACAGAACAGTGAATTTATTTCCAGTGAACATTACTTCTTTTCTAAGCAAATTAGTTTTAGATTGAACCTGTTGAATGAATTGAAGCAATCAATCAAACTCAATAACAGTATCGTACAGTCGCCCACTGGCTATACTTCGTACACACCACTTTAAAAAGCGCTGATATACAAGAAGCAGCTCCAATTTTCCCGAATGTACGAGAGCACGAGACTTCCAGAGCCAGACACGCTGACTTGTGGTACAGAGAGGTTAAAGTGCGGAGGGTCATGTGGAGTAAGTGACATGTTATAACAGCAGGACAGAACTCATGTTAAACTGACCAGAAAGAAGCAATGGTGATTTATACTGAAGGTAACCGGGTGTATAAATACGTATTTCTTCACATCTTTTCTTTTGTGCAGCTGTCATGTGAATGGCAGAAGGAGATGTACAGACACAGCTGGCCCCTGCCTTTGAGCCTGTACTTTCTCACACACTTTATGTCCACTTAACACACACTCTAGCTACTCTCTTACATGCAAAAACACGTCATAATCCACATGGACATGCACAAATCTTCAACAAATCCTTATTTATTAAGAAGTTGATATCCTTGGTGTTTAAAGCAAACGGTCGTCAGACGATCTCTAGAATTTGTATCGAGATTTAATGAACAACAGGTTATAAGACAAATATTATTATATATTATTTCGTACAAGGTTGTAGCTGTAATTTTCTATTCTTTTTCATCACTTATTTGATCAAGACTTCAACAACTAAAGCAGGTTTTGAGCAACATCCTGTTTTTGTCTCTGTATATGAAAAAAGGTGTCGAAAAGCTCATCTGTGGTGAATGTATGTATACGTGCAATAAATACAGATTTAAAAAAGAGATAGCTTTCAGAATGAAGCTGTTAAAGTAGCCAGTGGGGTTGAAACTCAGATAAACTTGAATGATCTGAGGTGAGAAATGTGAAAAAGCTCAGCTATGTGAGTCCTGTAGCAGCCCATAAAAACCCTGAGTCAGTCTGGCTAAATTGCGTACATGTATCAGCAAGCTTCCACCACTGACTGCAGGCCAGAGACGTCAAACTCCAGTCAGCACTAAAGAGTTAAACGATCCAATTTACCCAATTGAATTAACCAGCTAATTTACAATCTGTAGTATTAAGGCAGGGGAAATATATGGGACGGAAGGCTGCCAGGATCCAAGTGCGGCATTCTTGCTGTCGTGTTTACACGACCTAGCACTCGTCATCTCCTTGAATGCCACTCTCAGCATCATGTCAAGATGAAGAGCTCTGTCAGAGCACACATCTTCAACTTTCACACGTACTGTTTGAGCGCTGGCCCCCGGAGTCTTTTAACCATCACCACGAGGCTTCTCACCTGTGTTTATCCAGTCAAACACAGCAGAGAGCTAGCAAACCCAAAATCAATACATCTCACAATGCTGAGAGCCACCATGCTTACACAGAGAACCCCTGAGACGATGGAAAAAAAAGGCTCGAGTGATAAAGATAAGGAAGATTAGGTTGCACCCGGAACACCTAGACCCTCATTCCTGCTTGTTTGCCATTATAAATGAGTTTTTTTTTGTATGAAAGACAATACTTTGTTGTGACTATAATCTTAACCTACTTTTATCAGATAGGGAAATCTGGTTCATTCTCTAAAAAAAACACAGAGAAGTGTTTGGTGCGTTAAGCTTGTAAATTGACAGAGCAAATCCAAAAAGATTACTAGTTCGATTAAATGAAAATTCAAAGTAATGTCTTCATTAGCTAAAAGCTGAGGACTAGAGCTCAGAGCCAGTCTGTAATTACACCCTCAGGCCAATTTCCTTTCCTCCGAGTCAAGGGTGAAGAGGTCATACAACCAGTGTTAATGGTTACCTAACATTTGACATGTGGGTTTGTCCTTAGCATGGGGAGAAGAGGGGGTGGATATGCATTACTTGAATTGGATTGAAAGAAACAAGAACGAGGGAGAGAGAGAGAGAGAGAGAGAGAGAGATTCAAAAGAACTGAAATAACTTACTGAAAACACTTTCATAAAATCATGGCAAAGTGGACGAAAGAGGCTGAGAGAAATTTAAAGCTAGAAGAAGTAGGGGTCACGAAGACAATAAGACAAGGGATGTCTCATTGTCATGAATGAAACAAACTGGGGCCGCTGGCCGCTGCTCTCCTACAAAGGGCCGACAGCAAGCTGAAGGACACCAAGCACAAGAACAAAGAGTAAGCCATAAAGCCACAGGGAACACACAAAAGAGCAAGAGCGACTCACTGAATGGGCTGTATGCAAAATGCAGGTTGCAAACGAGCAGGAAGAGGAAAGCATGAGACTAAAAAGAGAGGGAAGGAATGTAAAAAAGAAAAAAAGGACGAAATACTAAAAAAGGTTTTGGAATCCCTGACATCATATAAATGTCAGTTTTATATCATGGTGTATCACTATACTAAAGGAATGACGTACGTACTGTACGCTCTCAACTTATTTCATCCAGTGTCTTTAAACCAGTAATATTTAACTGAGAGTGAGGGCTGTTCACCTTGGAATAGGGAAACAAATTAAAGACTGGAAATAAAACTCGCTCTTAAAAAAATACTAATAAATAATCATAGATAAGACCAGTTGCTTTAAAACTCTTCTACCTTTAGCACCGCCTTTACGGTCATGTTCAGACACCTAATCAAATAAACATTAACTTTCACCCAGGATGAACTGTCAAAAACCAGCAACAGTAACTTTACATATAAAAGAACACCTCCCACATCAAGAACAACATTTCAGTGAAAAAACAAGCAAACAGTTTTAAAAGCGGTAGAACTGGATCCAGCTACAGCCTGAAGCAAACACATGCTTGTGACAGACAGACAGATCCGTCAACAGTTATACTCGGTTCACTGCCTTTCTATTGATGCACAAATATTACAATAAAATAAAAGACATGAAATACCTTAAACCAATTAACACATCAGCATCAGTCTAAAGGATCTTACCTGTGACGGATACTTTCATGGTGGCCTCCAGTGGTCTGTTATTGTCCAGGTCTCGGCTAAGTTTTAGCTCTCCGGTGTCCGGATTGAGGATGAGCAGACTCAATTCATTCCCTTCCACGAAGCTGTACTTAAGTTTATCGCTCACATCTGGGTCGTGAGCTGGTACCTTCCCTATAACCCCAGTAGGAAAACTGTTGGATTTGTTAGTGATATAGTTGTTAAAGATAATCTCAAAATTCTGCAAGACAGGCTCATTGTCATTGACATCAAGCAAACAGATGTGTACAGTCGCCCTGCTGACCAGTGGGGCAGACGTGGCCTGTACTACTATCACATACTCTGTCTTTGTCTCGTAGTCCAAATCCGTCAGTGCTTTTAGATCTCCGGTAAAGATATCCAAGTCGAATACTTCAGGGATGTTTCCTTCCACTATTTGGTACATGATTTGAGCATTCGTTCCTTCATCCGGGTCATGGGCAGTTATCCGTGCCACCACGGAATCTACAGGGCTGTTTTCCTTGACTTCGATAAAAAGTTCATCCTTCTCAAATACCGGTGCGTTATCGTTAATGTCTAGCACTGACACCTGGATATCGACTGCTGCTTTAAGAGGTGGTATTCCTTTATCCACAGCATAGGCTTTCAGGTTGTATAAAGCAATGTTTTCCCTATCCAGCTTCCGGTTGGTTCTGATGATTCCTGAAAACTGCTCAATATAAAAGTCTCCTTCTCCATCATCGCCACCCTGGAAGGTGTAGGTCAACCTCCCGTTGGATCCCGAATCCTTGTCCGAAGCAGTGATCTGGAGGACGCTGGTGTACTGAGGTGCATCTTCGGGCACGGTACCCTGGTACTTCTCACGGCTGAACAGAGGGGCGTTGTCATTGGCATCCTCGACGATGATCTCCACATAAGTAGTGTCTGACTTCTGCGGGATGCCGTTGTCATAAGCGATGACAGCCAGAGTGTATGAGGGCTGGTCCTCGTAATCGATCTCCATCTGTGTGGTGATGGCACCTGTGTCAGGGTCGATCGCAAACTGCGGCAGCTTGTCTTCCATGATGTAGGTTATACGTGCATTCTCACCTGTGTCTTCATCTGTAGCACTGATCACCACTACTGTGGACCCGATGGGCATGTCCTCTCTGAACAGTACCTGATAATTGGCACTCTGAAACACCGGCCTGTGTGTGTTGGCATCTGTGACATTAATGAAGACTTGTGCCGTGTCGTAAAGTGTACCGTCTGAAGCGGTGATGGTCAGAACGTACTGCCGTTCCTGCTTGTAATCCAAAGGCAACGCTAGCGTGATTAGACCGCCACCGCTCTGACTAGTGATAGCAAACCTGTTCCGGGTGTTGCCGCTGGATATCTGGTAGGTCACTACACTATTGATGTCCCGGTCCACAGCTGTCATTGTCAGCACGCTGCTCCCCACCACAGCATCTTCATTAATTTTCAGAGAGTAGATCTTTTCGGTAAAGGTGGGTGCGTTGTCGTTTACGTCCAGCACCGTTATGCTAACGCTGGCGGAAGAAGACATCACTGGGATCCCATTGTCCCTGGCTTCCACACCAAAGGTGTAATACTCTGTGGTTTCTCTGTCCAGTGCGGCGCAGGCGGTAATCCATCCTGTGCTATTGTTGATGGTGAAGGGGAAACCGGGGGAGGTGTCCGTGAGACGATAATCCAAGCGGGCATTTTCACCAGAGTCTGAGTCAATGGCTTGGATATGAATGACCGAATACCCAACGGGTACGTTCTCCAAAATGGTCGCCTGGAAAGGAGTGCTTACAAACATAGGCGCGTTGTCGTTTATATCGATTACCTGCACAATGACCAATCCAGTGCTGTTAATAAGAGGGGGTCTGCCTCCATCCTGGGCCTTAATTCCAAGAGTATAATCCCTGTGTGTTTCATAATCCAGCGGGTTTATGACATCAATGACGCCTGTCAGAGAGTGAATGTAGAACTGACCTTTTACATTGCCTTTGATTATACTGTAATGAACTTTGGCATTGTTGCCCTCGTCTTTGTCCGTAGCTTCTACCTGGGCGACTCGGGTGTTGACCGGCACGTTCTCAGGCACCTGGACCACGTATCTCTTCTCAGTAAACTGAGGATAGTTGTCATTCTCATCGTCAACTGTTATATGAACTGTAGCTGTCGCACTGAGAGCATCCGGGTCCTTTCCTTGGTCATTTGCCTCTACTATAAGAACATACTGCACCATGGTCTCTCTATCTGGACGCACTCTGACCCTCACAAGTCCGTTCCGCGGGTCGATCTCAAAGACAGAATTCACCCCGTCAGCGTTCACAATTTTATAGATCATGTTGGCATTGGAAGGCGCGTCTTCGTCCGTAGCCCTCACCGTTATCACCTCGAAGCCAACTTCTACGTTCTCGCGAATGTTGACTCTGTAATCCGTCTGCTCAAAAACAGGTCCGTGGTCGTTGGTGTCTCTGACAGTGACAGTAAGGTATGATGTAGCAGAACGCCTAGGGGTGCCAAAGTCCATGGCGGTTAATTTAAACACATGGGTGTCCTTGAACTCCCTGTCCAGAGGCCGATCGGTTTCGATGGTTCCTGTCTGAGCGTCGATCCGGAAGAAGTCATTGGACCGGCTGTCGAACAAAGCCTCCATGCTGTACTCTATCCTGCCAGCTTCTCCGCTGTCCGTGTCCACAGCTTTAAGCGTGATGACCCGTGTGCCTGCTGGCTCGTTCTCCGGGACGGACACTTGGTAGTTGGGAAGCTGGAACACAGGAGGTGAATTCACACTTCTCCTTCTGCGCAGCTTCCCTTCCTGATCATCAGGACCCAAGTGCAGGCTGACACGCACAGAGACTGGATCTCCCCCAGAACCGTGCTTCACACACCTCACAGTCCCGTGTGTCGCTTGTCCCAGGCAGGTTTCATCCCGAGCATACACGGTGCCGTTACGCACGAGCACGTCGAGGCCGTCGGAAGTGCACGCGCGGTCCGAAAGCTGCGTGACGTGACGCCGACAGAACGCCGGCACGTAGTCCCGGAGGCGCACGAGCCGAGCACCCGGAGTGAAGCAGGAAGTCTGTGCCGCGCTGTAAAAGTACTCGACGTGAACGTCAGGCTCGGTAAAGACGCTCTTCCGCCGGTATTTAATGAAGCAGTTCTGTCCGTGTACAAACACACTGAAGCGAGCGACCACAGAGTCCTGCGTGGATACAGACTTTATTCTGAAACTCAGCGGGAACGGGCTGCTCTGCGCCAGGCGCGTGCAGTTCAGGTCGCGCACGAGACTTACCGCTCCGTCCCGCCGGTCCACTTTTACAACATTTCCGAGCTGTTTAGAAGCCCAAGTCCTTTCAAGTGTATAAGTCCATCCCGGCCCGAGTGATAAGTCCAGCAGCGCGGCTCCGGGGTGTAAAATGTCCGAAAGGTGCAGGTCGAAACACCGCGCGCGAGACACCGCGAACAGGAGGAGAAGGAGACACACGGGCATTTCCATCGTCTTCTGCTTCTTCTTTAAAAAGCGCCTCGAAAGTAAGCCCACTAAAGTAAACCATCAACTCTCCTTCTCCCGGAACTTTCTTTTATCCTTCATGTTAGTTTAGTTTCCTTTAAATCACCCAAAAAACTCCACTTTTCCTCCCCGCGCGCTCCATAGAGGTGTAACTGTCGCTGCTGCTCCAACAACTGACTCCCAAATGACGCCAAGATGGCTCCGTGCGCGCGCGCTCTCCTCCTCCTCCTCCTGTAGGAGATTAACATAAAGACGTGGTGCGCGCGCGGCTCAGGGGCATTACGCAGTCCGTCGAACTGACGCGCGCTTTTTCCGTTCATCTGCTAACCGTTTAAAAGTGATAACTTTGTCTAATGTTTGTTTCTTTGTTTATTTTCGCATCTTCGATTTCCAGTTTCTTAAGACTTTATGAAAAGTTAATACTATACATATAAAACGTTTAAATGCTTCTGCATGCTTTCTAATAAACTGGATTTTTCCCAAGCAGCACTGTAAATTTCATTTCGCACGTAAGTCATAATAGGGTTTAGAGCATCTTCATTATTATTATTATTATTATTATTTGTTTCTGTGTGGGAAAAAAGACAGGAAGTGAAATAATCATGATTGTTTTGTTAAAACATCATATTGCATTGTTAAAATGCATCTGTTACTATGATAAGATTGAAATAAACATACTACAAAAGTATTAACCCTAATTAATTATAAGTCATTATAAACTACTGTATATGTCCAAAATGTGATCTTTTTTGGCATTATGAAGCACTTTGGTCAAATATGGTTGTTTTTTAAATGTGCTATATAAATAAAATAAATAAACTAAACTATATCTATGATATAGGGTTGCAGGAAGCCTTGTGCCTATTTTAGGAGACTTTGGGCACAAGGCAGGGTACACCTGGCCAGGAGCCAATCCATGGCAGTGCACACACACACACACACACACACACACACACACACACACACACACACACACACACATACATACAAACACTACTGGCAATTTGGGAATGCCAATTAGCATGTCTTTGGACTGTGGAAGGAAACCAGAGCACCTGGAGGAAACCCACAAATGTTGTATAATCTAATATTTGATTTGTAATCCTTATAATACAAAATACTAGATACATTTGACTATCCTCAATATATGTTCACTTGATAACCTTTTTTTTGCATTCAACAGGTTAAGTGTAAAAAAACAAGTAAAGCATTACTAAAAACTAAGCACATGGATGAAGAGTATAATATCTAAGCTGTTAGATGACAGAATAAAACTGATTCATCTTGCCAACAGTATGTATTAGTAATAATTGGTGTGGGTGTGAGAACGAACAAACCAATCAATTAAACTGCACTCCCAGTGATGAGACATTTAACCACCAGGTATGAGCTAATCTTATAACACATTTATTATTCTCAAGAGACTGTAGCTGTTTAAAGCAAAATGGTATTTGATGCTGCAGTCCACTGCATAAATAGCTTCGGTTGTTCACAATTGGTTATTCTATTTAATGCAGTGTCAAATTAGTTGGAAGGAAGGTGAAACATAAAGAAGTTGAAGGCTAAGTTAGTTAAAGGAACTGAAACCAGATCTGTGTGGTCGGGAATGAAGGAAAGGACCAGTCAGTCATCAGAGGGAACAAATTTCATCTGAAAAACAACCTGGTTTCTAACCAAATAGAATTCTGTTCATGTAGTGTGGCAGTATAATTATGCCCCACTGAGCCCCAAATGTGTTGAGAGAAAGTTAATTAAACATTAAACATTGCATTTACAAAAAATAAGCTAGATGTGTTTGTTTATTTAACAAACAAGCTACTTGGCTCTAACAATATAACAATAAAAAGAATATTCTTAAGAAACATTCCTCATAATATTAATTTGAAAATATTATACTTGAGACTAAGCACATTTTATCAATTAAATGTCACAAAATACAAAAACTCACATTTCTGAATTCCCCATGTATGTTTTTTCTGTTCCCTTTACATGTATTACAGTTTTATTTCTGAAGCATCATATCTACCTGCTTACACATCGACCCATGTATCTAAGACTATAGCATACTACATTGTCAAGAAAATGTGAATTGAAAAAAAGAAAACAAATTCTCAACAACTAATGCAAAACAACCAGCACCACCATTATAAATAAATAAAATCATGTTTTTGTTTTCTTAACATCAAAGCAAAAAATACTGAACATTTTGTCAGTATATATATATATATATATATATATATATATATATTTATTTATTTATTTTTTAAAATATGTTGAAAGAATCTTTCTAATACCCAAAAAAGTAAAACGGACGAAAATATGAAAACTGAACTAATTTAGTTCGGTGCGCCCTCTAGTGGGCAAGAGGACATTGTTCCACGCTCCTTTAAATTTCTTTAAAAAAAAAAAAAAAAGAGGACATTCAAAACCTGTTTAAAGATTAGGGGAAAAAAGAATTTCGTTTTTATGGCAATAGTAAAGCCATAAAGACAATTTAATCACCAAATCATATATAGTATTTCCCTTTAAACACTAACAAAAAAGAAGTTTCAATAAATAAACAATATACAGATTTAAGTACATGTCCAAAATGCCTTTTAATGAATTGAAATTTAAATTAGTGTGTGAGTGAGTGTATGTGCCCTGCGATGGATTGGCACCCTGTCCTGGGTGTACCCTGCCTCGTGCTCTAAGCCTCCTTGGCTAGGCTGCAGGGAGGAAAGGCCATCCTGTCCAGAAAAGCTATTGTAGCACAAATTGCTGAAAAAAAGTTAATGCTGGCTATGATAGACGGGTATCACAAACACACATACAGTGGCAAGAAAAATTATGTGAACCTTTTGGAATTTTATGGTTTTCTGCATTAATTTGTCATAAAATGTGATCTGATTCTTATCCAAGTCAAAAGTATTAACAAATATAATGTGCCTAACATAACACAATGCATGTGAATTCTTAAGTTAATGACCTTGAAAAAGCTAATTGGATTTAGATATTAGCATACCTGGAGTCTTGTTAAGAAAATGAGCTTGGAGGTGTGGACTGGAGCTACTTTGACTGATAAAACTTACGTGAGCCATGCCTTGCCAAAAGGAGCTTTCAGAGGATCTATGATCAAGAATTGTTGATTTACAAAAAGCTGGATAGGGTTACAAAGTGATTTCAAAGATGTTAGAAATTTACCAGTCTACAAGTTAGGCAAATGGAGACACTTTGGGACTGTGGCTACTCTACCAAAAAGTGTCCACCCAGTTAAAATGACCCAAAAAGCACAACAAAGTTTTATCAAAGAGGTAAAGAAACAACCAACAGTGACAGCTAAAGATTTAAAGGTCATTGGAAACATCGGTGTTCATGAGTCTGTAGTACATAAAACATTGAACAGGTACAGTAGCGTGTCCGTGGCAGGACACCACAAAGGAAGACGCTGCTTAATAAAAAGAACATTGCAGCATGCCTGAAGTTGTGAAAGAGCACATTGACACTCCACAGTGGTATTGGCACTATCTTTTGTTCACTGATGAAACTAAGATTTAAATATTTGGAAAGGACATGCAGCACTACATCTGGTGTAAAAAGGGCACTGCATTGAAAACATGATGATTTGGGCCTGCTTTGCTGCATCAGAGCCTGGCCAGCTTGCAGTCATAGAAACACCAGAGCAAATCCACAACAGAATGGGTTCAGAAAAACAAAATCCACCTTTTGGAGTGGCCAAGTCAGAGCCCAGACCTCAACTAAGCAGAGATGAAATGGAATGAAATGAAATGGAATTACACATTCTGAGCTGCCAGTGATCCAGACTCCCTCTGTCCTCCGGACCTGTCTGATCCATCATGGTGCCCCGTTTCTGGTTGGAGATCTCGTCACATGGATGACCCATGTGTCTCTTTGGGATGCGTCTAGTGTCTGGGGACGGTTTCACTCTATCATATGATGGTTCTGGCCTCGACTGATGTTGACAGCGGTTTCTCTAAAGACTTGACTTGGCTGCAGTCGCTCAATAGTTTAGGACTGGAATTTCCTACAAGTCTACCTGAGCCTCCAATAACTACCTGGACTCCATATTAACATCAATTAACATCAACTGTTATAGCTGAACTGGCTGCCACCTAACACCGTTTGAATGCAGATCAATTCCTGCCTTCTGTTTCACCCAAATGAGGATGGGTTCCCTGTTGAGTCCGGGTCCTCTCAAGGTTTCTTCCTATTGCCATCTCAGGGAGTTGCCACTGTCGCCCTCGACTTGCTCATCAGGGACTATCTGACCATTTTGATTCATACACATTCACATTCCATACAATCTTAAAGTCACATATGAGACGTCCAAAGAATATGACAGAGCTAAAGCACTTCTGCCAGGACGTATGGGCTAAAATGAAAATGTCATGATGCAGGTGTGATCCACAGATACAGGAAGCGCCTAGTTGCCCAGGGAGCGGGTCAACCAGTTATTAATTCCAAGGGTTCACTTACTTTTTCCACTACCATTTTGAATGCTGAGTTCAATAAAGACATAAAAGAACAGAAAGCTTTTTGTATTATTTTAGCACATTATATTTGACAATACCTTTCAGATCACATTTTATGACAAATTAATCCAGACAACCATGAAGTATTTTTAATGGAGCCTTATACTAGACCAGTTTCATAGGAATTCTTTTGTTTGTTAAGCCACACAGTTACCTATGGATAATTCAAGCATAGAAACAGCTAACCTAAGGCATGGACCAGTGAGAAACAGATGCAGAAACAGTGCAGGTGACAGATGACACGCTGGGGATTCTGGTGATGCTAAATGTTGAGTGTCTGGAACAGACAAAAGAGGAAATAGGGCTTTTTTCATTTTTTTTTTGGTGCTGCTGCTGCTACATAAACAACCAATTTTTAAATGCAATCTTTCTTCAACCGGTCACAGTAAAACGTTCCCATTTCTTTCATTTAATTTACATAATTTAATTTAATATGAATATATGATAAGCAGTACATAAATTTAATCACATAGCACACTGTAGCATGTAGAATTCTGGGTAGATTCCGTCATGATTAAGCATTAAAGAGTCTCTGCAATTTTCCTCACAAACATTTTTGTGCTCCTCTTCAGACACAGGTGAGAATGCACTTAGAGGTAGCATGTGAACATTAAGCGAGTCCGTGTGCTGGTTCGAGGGGGCTCATCTCAGCTGACAGACTCTGGTGCCTGCTGATTGCGGCCTCTCTGGAGTGTGTGCTCACTAGGGCCCAGTCGAATAATCTTCCCGCTGCCCAGACACTCATCTCCCTTATACAACACGGCAAACTGTAAGAGACATGCACATATTGATTGCTAAATGAAAATGACACTGTATACTGGTTATGATTATTAATAGGTTAAATATTTCTACCTGTAATAGGTAATTAACTAGTAAAAAGGCGACTCCTCTATAAATAAAGCACACCACGTTGGAGAACAAAAAGGATTTGGAAAACTGCCTCAGAACAGCGTAACCAAAAAGAAGGATATTAATAACATAATAATAATAATAATATTTATCAGCAAAATATTTCAAAACTTTTGAAAGAAATCACCTTTTTCTACAATCAGATCTTAATAATGCCACTCAACATTATAAAATTTAAATCAGGTCTTAAAGCAAAGATGGTTGATTTTTATGCAACACACAAACCTGGCCTGGAATTCAATAATGTAATGTGCATTTCAGTAATTTCATTCACCTGTCCAGGGGTCATAGCTCTCAGTGGCTGCTTTGTTGTTATCCAGACTGATCCATCCAGATTCAGAGTCACACAGCAGGGAGCTGAGAAACACACAAACCCAAATCACTCATTAAATACACTTCATATTCATATTCATATTTAATGGTTAATGAATTGTATGTCACTCTGAACTAAAGCACCTGCTAATTAAATGATCAGGTTATGTCTATGGCAATAACAAGGCACCACATAAATTTGTAACGAACACATAATCGTTTTTACTGTCTTACTTAAAGGCATCTGGTGGATAAACCTGAAGTGGCAGTCCATCATCTGTGTGTGCACCAGTTCAGCAGGAGGCTCTCCACTAATCCAGTGGAAGCGATTTGTCTGTAGTGTGTCTCGTAACAGTGCAGGATGGTTGGTAGTAGGACCCTGGAACAACCTTCAGTTCAATCACGTGAAAAGTCCAGAGCAAGAAATCTCATGAGATATAAATGATTTATAACTTACAATAAAGATTTCACTAGTCGTGATGTCTTTATCCACCACAAACCAAGGATCTTTTTGCCCTCCTATTCGAGCTCTTTGTCCCAAAGTAAACGTGAACCAACCTGTGACGAAAATGTATACTAATGACATGCACTGGACAAACAACATCAGTGACGGTGTGATATGTAAGATACATTAGGCGGTATTTCTGTGGACCTACCCATCCAATGACACATGTGGTGGTCAAAAGTATTGAGACAAAACTCAATGAAATGCAATGTTTTAATGACATTTTCATATATTTTTTTTTTTTTCAAATAATGAAAATCAAGATGAGGATAATTTGTCATTTTATCTAATAAAATTGCTATACAAACAAAACAAAACCAAGCATCCCTCATTTGATATGGTGTGTGTGTGTGTGTATAAATAAAAGAGGAGAAAACCACTTAATAGTTATTTATGCTCCAAAACCAAAGCCAAGTGTGCCAATACTTTAGTAAAAGACAGTGTGTGGTGCTTAAAAACTTAGTAATAAATATTAAATCCCACACTCATGTACGTTATGTCAGGAGTGAGATTTAGAGCTTGTATGTATGCACAGAATTTATTTTGGGTTATTATTTTAGGCACATTATATTTGTCAATACCCTTGAATTAGATGGAGATCAGATCACATTTTATGACAAATTTAAATTTGTATGAAAATTTGAAATATATATATTTTAACATGAAATTCCAAAAGGTTCACATACTTTTTCTTGCCACTGTATGTATGGATAGGTAATAAAGTAGTTGCCCCCTTTATGCCCCCCCTTTTTTTTTGCATAATTGACACAGTTAAATTATTCATATCATCACCAAATTTTAACAAGGGGGCAAGTTTGGACAGATTCTTTTTCCTTAATAAATAAAATCATCATTTTAAAAATTGTATTTTCAGCAAGAACAGATCATATTTTAACAGGACAAAAAAGAACCTCTTATATTATATGGTAGGATCATGTAAGTTTAAAATGTAATCCTCATTGAAACTGATACTGACATAGCTTACAGCATTTTCATATCACAAGCAAAATATAGAAAATACCTTTATGCTTCCCCATTATCTTCCCATCTTCAATGGAGACAAAATGTCCAGGTTTAGGCTCTAAATACTGTCACATGAAGAGTTCCACATTCAATAATTCCCAGACTGGAACACTTTGCAACAATAGGTAGTATTGCATAAATATAATACAATATAATAGTGAAAAAACATATACCTGGAGAATAAAATCCTCAAAATGTCGCTCGCCAATGAAGCAGATCCCCATGCTCTATAAGACACCGTAAGCACATTTTGTTCAGCTCAGAAATTAAATGTAAAACGTTTAAAATAACAATATTGAACTATTCATGCTGCATTACCTCTTTCTTCTTTAGTACGTGATGGAACCCTGCCTCAGCTGCCATTTTCTTAACAAATTCCTTAGTGAGTCCAGCCAGTGGGAAAATGGTCCGCCTCAAGGCATCCTGGGAGATTTGGCTTAGGAAGAATGTTTGGTCTTTAAAGCGATCAGCACCTTGGTACAACCTGACCGCTAGAAAATAGGGGACTGTTACAAACTGACAGGTTTACCCTCTACGTTAATACATACATTGCATAGAGACTCACGATTTCTGATCTCCAAACGATCTCTAAAAAGAAACTCCAGAGCTGGTTTGCTTGTCTGCTGGAAAACCTCCTCATCTTCCTGAGACGTTCTTGCATAGTGACCGGTTGCCATGGCATCAGCATCTACATAGCAAAATGAATAGATTTTTCATTACAAAACTGACATCACTAAATACAATGACACAAAGTATTTTAGGTATGAAGCCTCACCTAGAACATTGACCGCGTATTGATAAAAGTGCTTGAATTTGATATGCTTGTTGCAAATTATGTCTGGATTTGGTGTCCTGCCTTTCTGGTACTCACCAAGAAGATTACTTTGAGGGGAAGAAAAAAAAAAAGATTGTTAAAGACCAGAAATATTTAATCATGTGTGAGAGACAAGAGGAAAAAAAGGAATGAACTAAATAAATTATATAAAAAAAGACTTAAAGAAGAAAAAGGAGAAATTATATAAAAAAAGATAATACTGAATAAATGGAGTTTGTAGTGGGTAACGAATAACCAAACTGTGCCAGGTGCCTGATATACAGAACCGCGCTCAAGTTCAGCTGTCAAAAATACCAGTGAAGTTCCATACCTAAACACTTCATGCCAGTACTCTTTGACATAGGAGACCTGATGGAAGGGCATGTCCAGCATTCGGCAGACTTTATAGGCATCTTCACAGTCTCTCTCTGAGGTGCACACTCCACTCTCATCCAGAGAGTCCCAGTTCTTCATGAAAACTCCTGTAACCCGGTAACCTAAATTGTAAATAAATAAATAAATCACATCAGCCAAGTAGCTAATGCACTCAATTCATATGGACTGTACATGTAATCACTGTGAGTAATTACTTAAACATATACTTTTAGGAATGTTGGTGTGAATTTACACTTAAAATTACTTTAAAATGACTTGTTATTTTCCATGCAATATTTTAAAAAGCCATTGCTAAATTCTTGCTCTGTCACAGACATCTGACCTTTTTTGTACTAGTGGGAAATTAATGTTGCATACTTTCAGAAATAAACAGAAACTCCTAATACACTGCCTTTCCGACCACATTTCGTCCACAAAGTTGATGGTTGTTAAAGGGTTCTTAACCCAGTAATTTCAAATCTTACTAAATGTTTTCTTTGCTTGATGCAGCCCAATAATTTGGTCCTGCTAAAATAGCTTTTTTTGGTGGGGCCGGGAAGTGTATATGTCATGATGCTTACAATACATACCGATACATTCTGTGATTTGTTGCTAGTTTCTGAAACATCTTCATACAAGTGTTTGTTGCTTACTCATTGACTCATCATCTATATTACTTTATCCTGTATATAGGGTCACGGGGGGGCTGGAGCCTATCCCAGGAGACTTAGTGCATGAGGCTGGGTACACCCTGGATGGGGTGGCAATCCATCGCAGGGCACAACCATACACACACTCATAAACTGCGACCAATTTGGGAACACCAATTAGCAGAATCTGCATGTCTTTGTATTCTGAGAGGAAACCGGAGCACCCAGAGGAAACCCACCAAGATGCAAACTCCATGCACATAAATCTGAGGCAGAAATCGAACCCCGCCCTTGGAGGTGCAAGACGACAGTGCTAAACATTAAGCCACAGTGCCATTGTGTTTATTGCAATAAAGGCAAAATTATATATATATATATTGCACTTTCTAATTTCTAAAGTCTCCATGGATCGGGAAACTTTTTTTTTCTTCAAAATCTAACTTCACTTACAAAACATACATTCCATGGTCACCATTTCTTTGAAAAACAAACAAACAGACAAAAAGAGAGAGTTGTCTCTCCAAGTCATTATAAAAGATTCTAGAATCTCAGGATTTTGAAGACATGTTTTAATTTCCCTCATGTGAGTTGATGATGTACTGAAAATTCTCAAATAGATATTACTTATAAAAAACTGTGCTGTCAGACTGTTGTCAAGTGTTCCATCACTATATACTTGCAGCACATTGTCTATGTCACAGTCCACAACATTTACTTACTACTATACTGACACATCTTACTCAACTATTCAGCTATTTTACATTCAATATTGGATTGTTCTTCTGAGATAAAGCGTGTGCTAGAGCAAACAAATCACTAAATGCTCTCCTGACAGGGGAAACCTCAGGGCAGATCTGGACACCTGTGTTCTGAGCCTCAGCATCAGATCCTGATGGATGAAATGTCTCACCTTTTCGCTTGAGTAACAGAGCTGCGACAGAGCTGTCCACCCCGCCGGACATGGCACACACGACATGTCTCATTACACCCATGACAACTACACCACGTTTTATTTCTGCAGAATACAAGATGTGTGAAATGTGTCATGTCAGTGTACAGTGCGCCGCCATGTTTGTGGTCCTACACAAAACATTGTCCGATAGGAAACGAGTTCTTCGTTTTTTGGTACACTACCCAGTAGATTATGAAATGAAATGCTATAAATATGATAACCCATGTCAATGACAACCAGTGACATCTTACTAGTTGTGTCATGTACACTTAAACCCTTTACATCCGGAACGTGTTTCAGGTAATCATTGTTTTTTCCGGTGTATTAACTTGAACGGACCTGTGTGAATAGTTTCTAAAACAAATGGTAAACTAAAGCGTGTGCAAGGAATCTATATAATGTAGGTTTTCCAAATGACACAAGTGTGTCATTAGTACTATAAATATCACACGCGGTTAAAGGAGACCTAGGAAGGAGTTCACTACGCGGAACGCCCACTTTTACCCACAATCCCCGGGGAGACGGTCTGCTGCGCACGAGCGAGGCGAAGGTGAGTTACAGTTTCTGTTACTTTAACAATAATGCGTTTTACAGGAGTATTTTTATATTGACATGCTATAGAATAAAGTTTAAATGTGTGTTATTTAAACACACATTTTAAATAACTTTTTTTTTTTAGAAAAGTTGAATTTGAGCCTTCCATATTAAAGGGATGAATAAATTTATCTGTCTGTCTCAGACAGATAAATAGACAGACAGACAGATAGATAGATAGATAGATAGATTAATTATCTATCTATCTATCTATCTGTCTATCTATCTGTCTATCTATCTGTCTGTCTATCTGTCTGCTCACCTATTTATCTGTCTGCTCATCTATCTATCTGTCTGCCTGCTCATCTATATATCTACAGCACATATCTATCTATCTATCTGACTGTCTGTCTCTTTAATCTGTCTGTAGGCTTATCTGTCTGTCCACCCAGTTGAACGGACATGTTGACATTATCTGATTTACAACAGCTGTCATAAATCGTCCAAATTTTTGTTTGGAGGATATATATTGAACAATACTTAGCTAAAAGTCAAAGTGACAGCTATACATGCAACCCCAGATAACTGTAGACATGTACAAATCTATCTGAATGCATTTTTAGGAAATGTTCTGTGTCAAATATTTTTACCAGTTAATGCCTTAATCTTTACCAATCAATGGCGTCCTACCGCAACTGTTTTTGGCCAGGGACACAACATCTAACGATCGGTCTGTCTGTCTATCTATCTGTCTGTCTGCCCATCTACCTACCTGTCTGTCTGTCTATCTTTCTGTCTATCTCTGTGTCTGTCTGTCTACTTACCTGTCTGTCTATCTTTCTGTCAGTGTCTTTATTTCTCTCACTCACTCACTGACTCACTCTAATGATCTACAGTAACTATGATCTATAATCGCTCTGTTACCCAGTTGGCTAGCACAATTAAAGGATTAAAGAGTTTTCAAGTGGGGTGACTTTAATAATCATATAAATACTACACATTAAAGGTCTAACCAGTCATATATAAGATTGAAGCCTTGTACTCAGTCATGACATGTGGGATTTGTTGGAAAAAGATGGGAAGTCTAACTAACCTAATGAATAGAAAGATTGCTAATATGTTAAATCCTTTTTTTTATTAAGAAATAAATAATGAAACTAATACATCGAAAAATAACCAATCCATAGATGTGACTATAGAAATTGTCTAACAGTGACCCTCATATACTTTCACCCACTTTTAAGTTAAAATTTAGCAAAAAAAAAAAAGGTTTTTTCCCCTCCTTTGTCTTTCTTTTCTCCTTCCAAGTCATTTTAGGGACTTTAAGTGACATGCATTTTAAAAATAGTAGGAGATATTTTGCAATACTGTGGAATCGGTTTCTGTACACATCACTTGGACTTTGAAGAGTAATCGTACACATTAATAGTCCATCGTGCACAGTTTTGAAGTACAGTCTACACATTGATAATTGGCAGGTAGGGTAGGTAGGTCTAATATTTATATTTAAATGGCCAGATAAATTATTGGGTACTTTGTCAATAACTTTGTTACACATTGTATAGCCATAAAGATTAAGTATTAGTATTTGGACATCTGACCATCACACCCATATGTTGGAATACACAATTTCATCCAAAGTCCTTGTATGATGAAGCTTTAAGGTTTAATTTTACCATATTCAGAGTCGTGAAACTGTTCCAGCATGACAGTGTACAAATTGTACAAAGTGATGATGAAGATGATGATGAGAAAGAGTGACAGATTCCTGACCTCAATCCCACTGAACACCTCTGGAATTAATTCAAACGTCAAACCCAGGCCCCGTCACCTAACATCAGTGCCTGACCTCACTAATGCTCTTGTGCCTGAATGAGCACAAATCCCCACTGCTCCCCTCTAAACTCTAGTGTAAACCCTAATCAGAAGTCAAGCCGGGACTGGCATGTTCCATAAGTACATATGGGTGTAAAGGTTCAGTTGACCTGTAGAAGATACATAGGAAGCATCGGGGTACCAGAGACAAAATATTTTGGAGTTCCTCCATCCTTCATGAAAAAAATGGATTCCAGAGATGATTTCTTGCTTTTTCAGCCTCAAGAGAAAGAGAAGTTGAGCTAAGGTAAGCAGTATCATAATGTAGTTATCTACCTTTATCACTTAAATGAGTTTACGAGTGCAGTCCATCTTGATCTTGGTTTGTTAAATATAAATATGCAGTACTAAATTATAACAAATCTTAAAAATGATTTTTATTGCTTAAATATTGGAAATGCCTTGTAATCCTAGAAAGCAGGATTTCTGAGATTAACAGGATAAGGATACAGATTTTAGTTTCCCCAGTATAAACATTAGAAGAAATCTAGATGAGGTGGCCACCCAACTTGCATTCAGAAACAGTTCTGGATAAAGGCAGGTTAAATAGATTTAAAAAAAAATCAATACTCCTCCAGGGTTCAGTGAGGATATAGAAGGTGAGTAATTAGTCACTTGGGGTGAGGAAAGCTTTAAAGGTCACAAATTATACTGTTTCTATAACAAATTAACCTACAGTCAGAAGCTTGGAAACAAGTATGGGTTTATTTTATACATTCTAAAACAATACCGGATTAAAAATTTTTTTTTTGTTAACTATGAAATGTCGCATATGGCGTTGGGTAATTCAATAATAACAACATTCAGTTGCTATTTTAAGACATGAAGGTCAGCTGTTCTGGAAAAGTTCTTACAAGAACAGTATTTTCAAGTGCATTTGCGAAACCCATCAAGCACCATGATGAAACTGGCTCTCATGAAGACCATCCCAAGAAAGCAAGACCAAAAATTACCTCTGCTGCAGAGGAGAAGTTCATTTAGAGTTAGCAGCCTCAAAAATTGCCAATTTACAGCACCTCAGATTAGAGCCGTTATGAAGGCTTTACAGATCATAAGTGGCAGACACGATTATGGCATATTAGTATTGGATATTCAGGATTGTTTTACAGTGTAGAAAGAAATAAAAATCAGGAAAGACCATGGAATTAGAAGGTGTATCCAAACTTTTGACTGGTAGTCTAGATCTCCGAGCTACCTCACTCCTTCTCCAAATGCACCATTTAAGTGTCTATGTAAATGAGCTGCTGTTGAGTCACGGCCCACCAAAGGAAGTTTTTTTCCTCATTTTTTTTTTGTTCGTGCACACAGTAGAGACCATTCTGAATGTCTAAACATGACCAAAACATGAGTTTTACAAGTATTTATGATTGTCTTCTTAAAATTGAATCAACTGAAGTACAGTGGAACCTTGGATTACGAGCATAATTCGTTCCAGAATCAGGCTCGTATTCCAAAACACTCGTAAACCAAAAAAATTTTCCCATAGGAAATAATGGAAATTCAAATTATTCGTTCCACAGCCCAAAAAAATAAATACATAAAAATAATTAACACAAAATATAAAGTCAAAATATAACAAATTAACCTTTAAAAAACTTTACATTAAAAAAAAAAAGTAAAAATAATTCCCGACAGATAAGTGTTTCCGTTTATGCACGCAGGCGCGGTGTGTGTGTGTTTCTCTCTCTTGCGCTGCGGAGTGTGTGCGTTATGTGTGTGTGCGCGCGTAATTTGACACCGTGCCGGTTCACACACTCTCTCTCTCACCTTTAGTGTCTTTGTGTGTGTGTGTGAAGCAGAAACACACTCACACAGTAAAGGCGAGAGAGAGAGAGAGAGAGAGTGAACCGGCACAGTGTCAAATTCCACATGCGCACACACATAAGGCACACACTTAACGATGGGCTGAGGGAGAAAATGGATTTTTAACCTCTAATGAGACTTTCTTTTGCTTTACACGCGCACACACACACACACGTGTCTTATAAGAAACAGTACACGCGCACTTTCAAACACAAAATAAAATATGTTTCATGCACACACACGTGGTCATAGTGTTATAGTAAACAGTACACGCGTGCACGGATGTTGATTATACCAGTGAGAGACGCGCACTAAGACCCAACAGGGGAGACGATTACCCACAATTCCGCAGCGCAAGGGAGAGAAAACCGTTGGCTCAGTTGTGATCACGTGATGCTCGGCGTCAAAACAAGAAGCGCATGCGTGATACATGATACTGGGTACTCATAAACCAAGACTTGTTCGTTTTTCAAGTCAAAATTTATAAAAAATCTTTGCTCGTCTTGCGGAACACTCGCAAACCGCGTTACTCGCAATCCAAGGTTTCACTGTATATAATTTTTCCAAGTGTATGAGAGCCAGCTAACGTGTTTGGTTAGTTTTTTTTAACTTGTACAATTCTATATTAAGAGCAGTTTTGCTCTTCTTTAGTTAAAAGCAGCTAATGGGTTTCAGTTTCAGTGATTGCTTCATGTTACATTTTACACCCTTTGCATGTTGGTGGCAATACAGTAGTTTATAATTCCTGTGTTTTATATTCTCCAGCATTTGGCACCATTAAAAACACTGTGAGTGCAACAGCATGCTCTTAATTTGCCTCTCTAATGCCGCAAACCAGTGAGGTAAGACACATATTTGTGGATCATATCTGTATGTGTTAATCTTGCTAATCATGATCATGCATGTTGAGTGATTTGATAGCTATAATTAAATTCTGTCAAAAGTTAAACACAATTCATTAACTAAAAGTATCTGATTTCAAAATGTTTTGTTTTTTTTAAACTGCAGCTTCATGTCACTATTTGCCCAAAAGTGAAACGACCTCAACCTATTTGTATTGGCCCTGACAAGTATAAATGCCAGTTCTGCAACAGGAAGGGGGAGTATGCTGCGCTTGTGGCTCACGTACAAACCCATGAGAAAACAGCGATTGAATTTCAAGGTAAAATGATTAATGAGCTGGTATTTAATGACAGTCTGTCCTTACAGGTTTGCAGCTGATAGCTTTAAAAATAGTGTATTTCTTTTTCATACACTCATATACCATTCTGAAAATGTCACTTTCTTACAGAAAAAAAAATCTACAAATGCAACCTAGGATGCAGGAAAAACAGCCACTACCATTGCTGCTGCTGCAAGAGGACTATAATCTCTCGGAATTACTTCACCGAACATATACACAAGTGCAGATTATCCATAAACACGCAGGTGCCCACACAGTTTGGTTCTTCATTGGTCTCCACCACATTACCAGCATTGCTTGGTCACTCTGCTCCACCTGTCAACACCTCAGTCCCTATATGCAGTAAGAATAATTTCTCAGACCCTCAGTGCGGTGAAGACGGTGCCACAGGGACCTTCGATGTGAAGTCACCCAGCCCACCGTCTTCCGCTGCGTCTCTGACCGTCTCAATTACCCCCTCAGACAGTAAAGAGTATATTATGTCTGTCAACCCAAGTCACAGTATGTGTGCTGCTAGCCTTAAAGGATGGACACCAAGGGCCACAAGAATCACATGTCGCTTCTGCAATTTAAGTCTGAACAAGAAAAACGTCAGATCACACATGCAGAGGCGACACTTGTCAGCGAATCCAGACTTGCTGCAAATGAACGGACTAAGCCATACACACATAGCCTCTGGGTTAGTGTTCTCCATTTTCTGTGCTGTTTCAGTTTTTGTGTAATTTTGTTCTGCTACAATTTTACCCCAGTTCATTGAGTCAGTAAAAAAAAAAAAAACTCAGTAATATTCCATAATGAAGCAGAGTAAAGGTGTCACAGACTGGTGAAAGTGTTTTAAAAACATATTGCATTTATTTGGTAAGTTAGTATTCCTGTGATGAGCTCTGACCCCACAGCAATGCAAACAAGGCTAAAGCTGTTATTGAAGATAAATTTCTGTAATTGTGCGTTTGAGTGGTGCAACATTCATGCTATTGTTAGGAATTTGAGATATACTGTATGAGGAATTTACAGTAAATCTTGGCCATGCAAATGCCATCTGCTACAGATCCAAAAATTATGTTACACTTATCAATACACTTATCCTTATCAATCAGAATGAGCTTATTTATGCCGAAGAGGGTGGCTAGCATATTTCAGTGTTTGTCAGTATGTCATGATGTTGCCCGAGCATCAGTTCAGATGGGTGCACTTGCTAGTTCCATGTGTCTCAGAGGAATCGCACATGACATGTCCTGTGAGACTTTCTCGCAGGTTCTCCTTTTCTGATTTTGTCACCTTGATGACTAATGGCGTTCTGTGTGATGTGCTCAGTTTGGCTGGATCAAAAGGGAATAGTGTTGTTGGTCATTAATTCTTGCATATAAGAATGGAAGGCACTATGTTATTTATGGACTTCCAAGGTGCATGGTTTCTCTACCCTTTTTCCTTGAGGTGTGCCCTCAGACAATCCTGTCTTGGAGGTCTTTGAACAACTACTTTTGACCTATTGATAAATTTTTGTTGCTGTTGTTTCCCTAGAGTGTTAAGTGCCTAGTTTTACACAGCCAATCCCTGTCATTCAGTGCTTTAAAGGCGAAAAGAATGTCAACGATGGGTTTGTTGCTCACCTCATTACAGATTTCTAAATCATGTATAAATTGCATAAAGAAGTGGTGGCGTGTAAGTAGCTTCTGTGTCTACAGTACTGTGCAAAGTATGGGGAAAAATGTTTGAAAATCTGTAAAGGAAGAACGCTCTAAAAATAAAATCTTTGCACAGTGCACAGCGGGACAGTAAGCATGTAGTTTTTCACCAACGGAATGCCTAGTGGGTTGTTTTAGACTTTTCTGAGAACCCTTTGGTCTCTGAAGCCTTGATCTTTCTTTTTTTTTTTTACATGAAATATTATTTATCTGTAATTTTATTAAAACGTTTTATGTTAAGTCTCTTTCTACTATTCTATTCTTTTCTATTGACTGGCATACAATTTATAATAAAAATATAGGGTGCATAATGCCTTTGCACAGTACTGTGAGTGTATGCATGCACCTAAATGGTATGTACTATATATGTTATGAGATACAAAATGCTAAATTGTGAATATATTGTATGAAATGAATACACAAATGATTAAAGTATTCTAAAGGTTACTATGCAAATATATTTTTCTTTGACCATGTAGATAATAATGGTTAAAATAGCCATAAATCACTGCATTACTGCAACAGTTGGTGTCAAGTATGCAGTTGTAATACAAACTAAGATATACGTTTATCCAAACCAGACTTTGAGTAATTAATATAATAAGCAAATATGCCCTCTAACTGATTTTTTTTCCCCCTTAGCAACATGGAAGACCTGGTAGCAGAAGGAATTACACTCAAGATGCTCAGTGATGCTCGGGAAACAGTCATGAGCAGCCCGTTGGGAGTGATCAAAACACCCATGATCCTCTGTTGCCAGACCACACTGCAACTCAAGGTGCCCTGCAATGTCTATTTGAAGTTGGAGAACATGCAAAGGATGGGTTAGTTTGTGCTTTTCAATATAAATGCACAAGTAACAAGATGACTGTGGTTTAAACCTAGAGCTGACATAAGTGTGTCCAAAAGTATTAGAAAAATTATTCAACCTGACTTATGATTATGTTAATTCAGCTTAAGTTTAAAATGTATTCATCAGGGTCATATAAGATTAGAGGCGTCGCAAATCAATTTTCCCAAAGATCCAGTGGGGGCAATTTTGTCACAATCTCTTCTGGGAATTATGGGAAGTCCTTTGCATATGCCTCTAAACACTACGGAACTAAAGGCAAAGTGGTGATGCCTGAAACGGCTCCAATCTCCAGGTCTCTGCTAATAAAAGTAAGACCACACTGAAAATACAAATGTAATGCTTCAAATTGTGAGAATTCAAATCAATATTCCTTTTTTTCTTTTTTTTTTTCTTTTTTTTTGTTACAGAGTTTTGGCCTCGAGGTTGAACGAGTCCCAAATCTGTGTCTAATGGACGTTGTGAATCGATGTGTTCAAGAGGAAAAAACTACTTTTCTTCATCCCTACAATGATCTGGATGTCATAGTAGGACATGCCAGGTACATAACATGTCAACAAGTCATCTTAACATACTTTATTAAAGTGGTTAAGTACAGTTAGTAGTACTTCTCATCTCTCTGCTGATCTGTATGCTGGTATAGTCTGGGGTTAGAGATCCTGGAGGTGCTTCCTAATCCTGATGTTGTAGTAGTGAGCTGCGGTGGAGGGGCTTTACTGGCTGGAGTAGCAGCAGCCATTAAACTTTCAGGTTGTGACGAAACAAGAATTTATGGAGTGGAACCAGAAGGAGGTAAGGAGGTGAATAATGTGTATAGATAAGTTGATTTGGGAGGATTATTGTGTCTTAAGTTTATTTAGCTTGTTTTCTCATTTGGTCTTCAAAATGAACAGCATGCACCATGTACAAAAGCTTCATTGAGAAAAGACCTGTTGCCATGGACAGCAGAAGCATTGCCTCTGGTCTTGCTCCACCATCTGCAGGTATCATTTAATTCACAGGAAATATTAATAAGGAGTTTGCCACATTAAACATTTCTTTAATAGTATTGTCAGTTTTACATAAAAGTCGCTTTTTCCCAACCTGCAAATGTATACAAGGGGAGTTCAAGTCAAACCAGGACTTTTGATTGTGTAAAATAACCGAGCTCAGTTCTGAGAGTAAAACTCCCTTCATTTCTCTATATAATTTGTCTATCCCAGCCTTTCACTAGTGCTTCAATTTCATCAAGGTACAAGTTTTTTCAGTACGCTCGAGCCATAATCAGACTGTCTGCTGACATCTGAAATGTTGGCCTCTCGGGAACTCCTTTAAAAACCCAAACATGTGGAAATGGCATGGACTGTATGAGGGATGTGACAAAAAACCCCAGCAGAACATCTATGGTGATCAAACCAGGCATTTCTTTTTTCTAAGAGTTTTCTACTTGTTGAATGTTCATAGTAACGACTGCAGTGGGCTCTGGACCACCACAGCCCGGATCATCATTCACAGACTTACGGCCTCGTTTAAAACGTTTGCAACATTCAGATGTTTTATTGCAGTTAAGAGTCTCATCATTTATCAATATAAAGTATATAAATTGGTTTGACACCTTTACTCACAACTCACAAGTCCTGTTTTGACTTGCACACACATATATAAACAGTGATATTAATATATTTTATTTTATTACCTTGCCCACATGGCGTGTGTTCTCTATGTTCCATGTCCTAGGTGCCCTGCCGTATGCATTGTGTCAAAAGTACGTGGAGGAGATAGTGTTGGTGACTGATGATGAGATCAAGTCTGCCGTTTCCACTCTCTACGAAGCTGGTCTAGTTGTAGAACCATCAGGATCTGCTACATTTGCTGCCCTTGTTAACAACAGGATACCACACATTGACAGCAGGAACGTTGTTGTAATCCTGAGTGGGGGGAACATCAGCAAAGATGAGCTTACCAGCTACCCAGACTGATTTACACAATACCTCTGCCCAAGATTGTATGGCCTTTTTATTTTTTTTATTTTTTTTAAGCGTTTTAAGGAGTGAATAAAGACATACATGACTGAGCTAAATCACAATCATTGTTGATTTTTCATACATGGAAAACACTAAAATCAAGTAAGTTGATGTTGGCATAATAAACAAACTGTTTCCAATTTCTGAATTTCTGTTTTTTTTCTACTAATTCTGATCATTATCCATCTTCTATATATCTGTAGTAATTTCTTGACCTATGGTTTCTAAAATAATGTTTATGTTCGCCTTTCTTTTTTTCATCTTTTAATTCAGTTCAACCAATGAAATTTTATTTGCATAGCACTTTTAACAATGGAAATTTCACAAATCAGCTTTACAAAAATAGAAAATGAATTGGATATGAATTAGAAAAATGTAAAGAAGAGAATAAAAGTATAACTTATAACTATCAGTTTGTCTCTGATAAACAAAGCTAACGTGAAAGTGGCAAGGAAAACTCCCCAAGATGGCAATAAGAAGAAACCTTGAGAGGAAACAGACACGACAGGAAATCCATCCTCATTTAGGTGATGATAGACTGTATGACTGCAAATCAATATCTGCTATATCTGTAGATTGATATACGGTCTACTTTCACTGATGGAGGCTCAGGTACAAAACTATTTGCAGGAGTTTCAGATCCAAACCTATTGAGCGACTGCAGTAACAAGCCATCAGCTGAGTCCAAGATGATGTTCATGGTCATTGAGTAGAACCATCCTCAAACACCACATGCATCCTAAGTAGACCAGATGCCTCCATGAGATGAGCAGCAGAGCACGAGGATGTGTTAGACAGGTCCAGAGGGCACAAGTGATCTGATTACTGATAACTTGGGATCTTGATCTTAATTTGGCCTCAACCCCATTAAGACTTAATCTTGACTAATTCAGCTCATCCTGATCTTGGACTTGACTACAGCCCTACCTACTGTATAACATGTTGCTATTTGAGCTTATTTGGAGTATCTGATATAGACCTGTAGTTTAACTTTTCTTGTGCTTTCTAAATATTTTATGAATTCTGACGCACATTTCTGTTGTAATGATGACTTCACGTTATGATTATATAAAGAATCAACCCCACCGACATTGTGCTGTTCACCTGTACATTATTATTACATTATTGCATTTTTTTTGTACATGTTTACATTTCTTGCATATACTACAGCTCTACCATAAGTACCATAAGTCACTGCTTTACTGAGACACATAATTTAAGATTCAATTCAATTCAATTCTATTTGTATAGCGCTTTTAACAATTGACATTGTCGCAAAGCAGCTTTACACAATCAAAAGAATTATTCAAGTTTGTATAAAATGTGAATGTGTATGAATCAAAATGACAGGGAACCCATTCTCATTTGGGTGATAACAGATAACAGGGATTGATCTGCAGTCACACTGTGTGTTAGGAGGCTGGAAGTGCAGTATAACAGGAGATGTGTTTAAGTTAATATGGAGTCCAGTTTGTTCTTGGAGGCTCAGGTAGACTGTAGGAAACTCCAGTCCTGAACTATCGAGCGACTGCAGTCACAAGTCCTCAGAGAACAGCTGTCAGCATCAGCCGAGGCCAGGCCCGTCTTCGTGGAAAAGTGGAACCGTCCCCAGTCACCACACGCATCCCAAACAGATCACGTGGGTCATCCATGCGACGAGATCCCAACCAGAAGCTGGGCACCAGGATGAGTTAGACAGGTCCAGATATCCTCTTGTAAAAAAATTAATAAATAAATACGCTTGCAAACGAAGCCAAGAGGTGCTGTGGTAGTGTTTTTGCCACCAACCATCTGTCATTCTTTCATGGGTTTTTATATTTTTTAAGGGGTTTGGGGTTTCAAAGAATGTTCTTGGTTGGAAACAGACATGTGTCTTATTCAGGGTCTGTTGAATAACAGCCTAGTGTATCAGCTGAGACTCATTCAGTTATCGTGGTTAACTGTTTTTCGGGAGATGAGACTGAAGAACCCAGAGGGAATCCTCTTAATTTAAAAAACATTCAGAGAAACTCAGTCACACTCACTCAGTCAATGACCTGAGCTTAGGATCCAACCTGGGACTCTGATGCAAATAACCTATTGCCACATACATTTTGTTTAAAGGGGATTAGAGTCAGTAATATTTAAATTACTGGGACTATATTTTGTAAACCCCAATCAGTTTGATCATCCAAGCATGCCTGAACATGACACGAACATGATTTGAACACCCTTCGTATATTATTTTTCATATTCTATAGTAAATGTACTGTATATGAGCTGATTGCACATGCAAGATATTTGTAAAAATGTATACAAGGTGGTATCAAAAAGTTTTAGGACTAGGTTTGTAACACCAACAGATGACAGCACAAGACTGCACGCACAGTCACAGGGAGTGCAGGACTTCATAAGTCAGTGTGCCAAAAGACATCATCTTGTGGACATTGGGAGCTGTGCTTCAACTGGTGCTATTCTTATCATGTGCATTACCACATCTGCCATTTCATCATGGACAGCAGGTTTGAACATAGAGCGAACGTAAAACTGGGCAAATCTGCCGCAGAGACATTTGACATGATTTACTGGGGGCATTGGGTGGAAATCGAACCCAGACTTTCAGCATGGCAGACGAGAAACCTACCACTGAGCATAATTCTCAAAAGTACGGAACAAAGGGACGTATGGGTTCAATACAGAACAGGTCTAATTGTTTCCAAATACGGGACAATCCCGTATTGTACGTATTGACGATCTTAGCCACAATCAATCAGTGGAGCTTTTTCAGTAATGAGATTAGCTAGTTAGCTTCCTGCCATTTTGGCCTCCACTGTATGTACAAACAAACAAGTACTTATAAATAATACCTTCTGTGAACTATAAACTGTGTGTGTGTGTGTGTGTGTGTGTGTGTGTACACAGTTTATAGAAATGTACAAAGTATCTTTTGTAACGCTAGCAAAACCTTGTTAGCGTTAATGTAGGCCTGCACAATGAGATGGGTCTCAATCATGTAGGAGGAAAGTGCAGGTTTACACTTGGACGCAGAGTGACACCCAGCGTTCAAACCAAAAACTACACTTTTAAACGTTGTTTACAGCGAGGCAGTTTGCGTTAATTACTGCGTGAAAAAAAAATTCTAAACCAAATAAACAAACTGCTGGCTACAGGAGTTAGTTTATTCTGATAAATCATGTCGAATTCCTGTGATAAGGTTTGCAATGATGGAAAAGTTTTCAGTTAATTAAGAGAACAAGTTGATTCGCTGAATCAACTTGTATACACCAGGCGACCGGTGTATACAGCTACCCTAACAGGAACGACTGTGACGTGGGGGGGGGGGGGGGGGGTAA
>JAQMYJ010000004.1:14444375-14464921 GCA_030014305.1 Clarias laeviceps
CCCCCCCCCCCCAACACAGGATAAGCAGGAAATGAATGAATAAAATGTACTTTAAAGTCACTAACTTTATATATATTTATATCTTCTTCTACTAGTCAAATATTGCATCACAAATACAAATGTAGTCTCACAGGTATATTAATTAATATGTATATAAATAAATGAGTGTTACTACTGCTAATATCTTTTAAGATTATGTCACTCATTCTCTATACCACTTATCATGTACAGAGTCATGGGAAGCCTGAAGCCTACCCCAGGGGGGAAAAAAAGGCAGGATACACCCTGGACAGGGTGCCAACTGTAGGGCAGACAAGCACATATGAGCACACACACACACACACACACACACTACAATTAGACATAAATCCACCATGCACGTGGAGAACATCTCCACTCACACATACCCAAAGTGGGACTCAAACCCTCGACATCTGAGGCCACAGAGCTAGCCACTATGCCACTCTTTTAGGTTCATAACTTAGGATAGACATTACAACTTTATTAAGTAAAGTTAAGTTTTGCCTTTTGTTCTAAATTATATAGCCTAAATGTAAAACTTAATGTAAAATACATTCCATGGACCCAATCTGATCATAATCCACCTAAATATTCAGCAAATTCTGCAATGTGTACAATTCAATTTTTGGCTGTTTAATTGAGCCAGAGAACATCTACAGTAATGCCTGAATTTTCCATCATTCTGTCAGTTTACTGAGATTTGAGAGATAGGGCAGAAAAATATAGAACTGTTTGTGTCTTCTTTCATTAATTACATTAAGCTCCTCTTTTGGTAAACTGCTCCTTTTCTCATAGGCTGGTTACACCCATGTTTCTATTACTAATTATGAAGCTGATAGATGTACAAAGAGAACTTAAATTAAATTAACGTAATTTAATGCTGTGCTACAGAACTGAAACAGATTTCAGAGATGATTCAGAGAGAGAAAAAGATGCCCGAAGAGGAGAAAAAGAAGCTGATGAGTGCTCTGGAGCTGAGAATGCAGGACATCAGTAATGGGGAGAAGCATATCGAAAAGCAGAAAGAGGAGTGCCTGGAGATGTTGGAGAAGATAAAAATACACGAAAGAGAAAGACACCAAATGGGACCGAAAAGAGGGAGGTAAAAATAGAAAGGGAGAGACTTGAAGGTCTGATAGTTCATGAGAGATACCTTAAACATCAGGAACAAGAACTAAGCAAAGGAAGATGATTGCTTCCGAGAAGGAGGAACTTGAGGAGATGGAGTTCGGGAAAGAGCAGATAATAGAGAGGTTAAAAAATATCCTACAATGGAAACAATGGAGAGAAAACTCATGAAGGAGAAACACAAAGTAGCAAAGCACTGTGAGTTGGTCGCTTTTGAGAAGCAGAAGCTCTCTAAGAGAGAGCAGGAAATCAAGCTCTTGGAGGAGCTGCAAGAAACATGGAGGAAAGAGGAAGCTAAAAAGATTAACAAGCTAAAGAAAGAGCAAGAGAAACTATTGGAGGGACAGTCGACACTTGAGAATGAGTGGAGGGAATTTAATAAAATAACACTGAAGAAATATGGAGAATGGAAGGCCATCAAGAGGAAAGACCTCGACAAAGCGTTTTTAACTGTCGAGTGATTAAAAATCCTGTCATTAAATAAAAAATCAACATGGACCTCAGGTTCACTGTGTTCATTAGCATTACATCTATACTCTCTTAATAAATAACATTCTCTAGGTGTGTAATTGGTGCAAAAAAAAAAAAAAAAAAAAAAGCTTGCAGAGCTCATGGAGCAAAATCCTCCAAGATGAAGATGTTGTACTGTCAACAGAAACCAGAACTGGAGGATTTCTTGGATGAAAGAATTCAAATGCAATGCAAAATGAGCATGTCTGACCTTTCTGTCTGACGAGTGACAGGAGCAACCATTACACAGCTGGAGATCTACAATTTCTTGTCTCATTAAAATAAATGAACTGCTGTAGGATAGGATGTTGAACCAGGGCTGAACAAACTAGATTATTAATGTGTAGGCATGGGAGAAAAGAGTAAAGTTCACAAACTCTAAGGTTCTACATCTTTTTATTTATTTATTTATTTAATTTATGATTATAAAATCATAATTTAGATTCATCGTGTACTCTTCACCAAGAAACTGTCAGACCAAAAAAAAGTCAGAACACTCTAATATTCATTTGATCACATTCAGTTTTGATTATGACACGCACTATGGAGGACAATTCATGTGTATTAAATGATGCCTCATGCTCCCAGAGACACTCTTTCATAAATTTGAGTCCTTGGATTATGCCTCTACCATTAGGGAGGACAAAACTTGTAGATGTGATAACCTGGTCATTCAGTACATTCATTTTATTGACAAATAAAGAAATTATGCTTATACCTCACTTCAGGAAAGAAAGATGAAATATAAAAAAACACAGGTTTCCAGGGAAAACACTAAAAGATGTAATGAACAGGGTTGAGTATCATAGGTAATGTAGCCTGGAACTACAGTTCCTTTACTCTCCCACATGAAACACAGCCTATGTTTACATGGGCAATATTTTATTGAAATCAGTCCAATGAAAGATTCCAACTTAAATGAACTGGTGCGATGTATGTTTACATGCTCAAAGCACTTACTCAAAACATAACTGTCTACATGGAGCATTTACTCTGCTAGAAATGTAACAGTATTTTTCTCCAACTTTGAGGTTAGGTTAAGCTTGTCATCTTTTCTAATAAATCCCACCTTCTGGGTTATGATTGGTTACAAGAATTCAGTCTTACCTATGATTGGTTAGATTTTTACATGTGGAATGGCGAGCCAATCAGTGCCTCTTCCTCAGCCAGACACCCAGTGGATGTATGTTAGTAAGTTGATGTAAGAGAGTTGTATTTTTGCATTAAATTTTAAATGCTTGAATTACATTTTCAGTTGAAATATACAACCAAAATAAATTGCAGTGTCTAAAATTTCAAGCAGTATAAATGCTAAGATTTTTTTTCATTCAGATCGAATTTCAAAGCAGAAAAATTCAAACTGCTTTTTTGTGACAAGTTTTTTTTCAGTTCATGTGATTCAGTATGCTGTTTTGCTTTGAGGAATTTTGGCACTGTTATACTTCCATATTTATTCCAATGGGCTATTATTTACATGTACGCATCTTGCAGATGCCCTTATTTAGAGAGACTTACATTTCATCTCATTATACATCTGAGCAGTTGAGGATTAAGGGCATTGCTCAAGGGCCCCACAGCGGGAACTTAGTGGTCATGGGGTTCGAACTTGGGACCTTCCGAACCGTAGTCCAATGCCTTAACCACTGACCCATTATTCCAATTATTAAGGGAGTATTAGGACTCGTCTGTCTGAGGGCTCATTTATTCTTTATTGATTCTTAGGTAAACAACATACTATGATGACTTGTTTTTGATGACATTGTAGGGCATTTGTCACAACCCTCTCAAAAGAAATGCTGACAGCTCTTAAACCAAATTAGTTTTTTTATTGTAAAAAATTCTAAGGCTTAAACATAAATAAATAAAGAACATGTATTTTTGACGCGAGAAAAAAAAACACTATACAACATCCTTAGCAGCCATTCTGCAGATAACAGCATCTAAAACACTTCCACATTTTTCTTCTTGGGGTGCAACTTTATAAAGCTGGAATGACAAAAGCAAAGACAGGATATTACTCTCAGAAGCATGAAACTCGTGCAGGGTACAGAACTGAGATTATGACAAAGAGTGTCTCTAAAACGAATCAAACCTTTTTAATCTTGGCAAGATCACTGAGGGTTGAGATTTGATTAGCTGGGATCTGCTGGCCGTCCACCTTAGACAGGATATCATCCTTATTGTATGCTTCTTCTGTGTTATGAACCAGGACAATGAGAACTGCGTTGTCATTGTCTGAGATCCCAAACCTTTTAAAAGCCTCAGAGATCTGTGTAGACATTAGGAGAAATTACTTATAACTGAGTAGAGATATTTTGGTGGTTATGGTTCTGTGCTTCTATGTTTCTATGTTCTGTGCAATTTGTTAGATAAATGTAAACACTCCAAATCTATTGCTAACACATATCTAAACCATATGTGAGATAAACTCTACGCATGTAGTAGTGAGGTACCACTTACGTTGTTGGTTGGTGAAAGGTTGAAGATGATTTCAGAGTATAAGCTTCTCGTTTTCATTTTTCCAATCTTCTGCACATGAACTGCTTTATTTGCTGCTAGTAGAGCTTGGAAGGGATCCAAAACCTTCACAAAGACAAAGCAAGTCAAATTATACATACATGCATTTATAGAAAAGATGTTCAAGTCAAACTGGGACTTGATGAAAGTTGTAGGGGAAGAAGGAGTAAAAGCGACTGACAGGCAGTCTGATCATGTCTCCGAGAAAGAAAACTTTCTACCTTGATGGTATCCAAGCACTAGTAAAATGTTCTACAAGTGCATTAGCTAATGTAGCAGGTGATTACAAGCATATAGAAAAATAAAAAAAGGTTTCACGCTCATAACTGTGTTCTGTTACTCTGCACAATCAAAAATCCTGATTTGGAACCCACCATATGTGACCTCTGATAGATTTACACTCAATTTAACCCATGTGGTTTCACAAGGTTGAAATTGAGGCAATGGATAAGGCTCAAGCCACACCATATCCTAGCTGTTGCTGATGGAGTGCTGAATTTGGGTAAACTAATCCTGACTTCCACGTCCAATGCCTTAACAAACTGGGATATGAGGAATGAGAAAATAATAATGTCCTTTCTATGTACAGTATATATATGACAAAGACTTTCATGTTTAACCCATACCTTGTTTTGCCATCTTCACCTTCATGACTTCCTCAGAACCCTTGGTATTAGTAACCCTTGAACACCTTTTGGGACCTGTTTGATTTCTTTTCATTCCTGAAATTTCTCTTTTAAGGGGAGGCAATGGAGGCTCAGTTAAGGCTTTGGGTTCAAGCCTCAGCACTGCCATGCTGCCACTATTGAGCTCTGTATCATAATAATTAGTCAATTATTTGTTGCATGTAACTTACAGCACAGTGAAATTTTCTTTTCACATATCCCAGTAGGAAGCTGGGGTCAACCAGGATACGGGCTTGAACCCACAACCTTCTGATCAGTAACCCAGTAACCCACAGCCTTAACTGATTGAGCCACCACTGGATTAATCTGGACTAGTCTAGAATAATCTAGACTGACCCTGTGCTTTGATCCCAGTTTCTTAACTGGTAGATGTTAAAAATCATTTCAATGTGCTGTAAGGTACATGTGACAAATATGAATGACAGCTCTGGTCATTCATAGGTTCATCTTGTCTTTTTCTTTTACACTTATTACACAAATATTTTCTAATAAATATTTAAAGAGTCCTAAAGACTCAGTCCTAGGAGGAGCACGAGACCCTCCATCTCTACTGTATACTGTACACTGACTGTCTAAACACTCACCATGGATGGGTTTATCAACGCGCCGGCTATTTTCCCCGCCACCGCCATCTTTCTTAATTCTGCACAGTTTTTAACATCTCTGAAAAGCAGCTGAGTCACTGCAAACTCCGGAAATAGCTCCAAACTATTGGTTAAATCCATCCCGAAGAACCTGAAACTTCACTACAAGGCGGGGTGATAATATTGTAACACCATGAGCCATATTAAATGTTCCGAATGCGTAACTTTACACGACTCTGTTAAATATAATATAATTCAATTTGAATTTTTTGTTTAAAAAGAATCAACCTTTTAATCGACTAATTAATATACTTGTCGATTGATTGTAGATTAATTTAACAGGAAAACATCACTATGCGGAACGTCTGAGTTGAAGCTACAATATCCACCCGGAAAAGTGAGACTGAGGACCAGTTAACTGTCTTACAGCGCATAGTACGTGCTGCGTTCCAAATCGCCTTCGTACGCCCTACATAGGGTGTACAGTCATAACATTTCTTTCTGTAATTAGTGCACTAGATTTTAAACAAACTTTAAGCGACTTGAAACACAACCCCTAACCTAGGCAGTTTCAGCACAATGGCGGCATCGGTGTTGTACTAGTTATAGCAGTGGAAGCTGCCGATGCTGTTGTGGTTTTGTTAATTTGTTTGAATTGTGACACGGGTTTTTAAAATAAAAATAAAATAATGGAGAGGTTTGATGGCTACATTTTCCCTGTTGTTTGTAGCACTAATTTTTTAATATCATGTCTTGTTTTTTCTAAAATCACCCGGGAGCAAAGAGAGTCGTACATGGACGAAATCTTTCACGTTCCACAAGCTCAGAAATACTGTGATGGGAGATTTAACGAGGTAAAAACATCAATTCCTCCATCAAACAGGTCTACACATAGATTTTATTACAAATCTCCTGATATTTAACTTTACCATTGTTGTATTTATTATGTATGAGATACTAGAGCTGTATCTATTAGTTCTTATTGCAGTGCAAAATCATTTTAAGCATTTTCTAATCAGATATAATTATTATATAAAAATATTTTATACATATTTATATTGGATAAAATATTCAAGGTGGTATCAAAAAGTTTCGAGATTAGTTTTGTACCATGCCAACAGCATTTTGGCACAAAAAACGAATCCTTCACAAGTCCGTGTGCCAAAAGACATCATCTTATGTATCTGCAATTGTACAACTGGAAATAGAAACAATTCTATTCTGACCATGTGTTTTACCACATCTGTGATTTCATCATGGACAACCAGTTAGATGAGCAAATGTAAAACTGGGCAAATCTGCCTCAGAGACATTTGACATGGTTCGGCAAGTTTATGCCGATGCTGCAATGTTTCTGCTGCTTCAAGAGCGCACAAACTTTACTGGAAGATTTTCAACGTGCTCGATTCCCGAAAATGTTGAAACCATTCGGTTACTGCCATTGTCAGTGTGTCATACAGAACAGTTCAGAAAATCCTCACGTGAGATTTGAACATGCACCATGTTGCCCTGTTCGTCTCCAGGCTGCTGACCCGGAAGCAGAAAGAATATTGCACCGAAGTCTACCAAGAGCTGTCAGTCATTCATGTCGAGGATTATTACAGGGAGTTAAAACTTGGGTGTATGGTTACGACCCAGAGACGAAGCAACAGTCTTCACAGTGGAAGAGCCCATCATCTCCATAACCGAAACAGGCAAGGCAGGTCCGCAGGTCGACCAAGTGCACACTCATTGTGTTTTTCAAAATACGCCCCATTTTGCATTGAGGATTTGTCCCCAGGGGCCAGACGGTCAATAGCGAATTCTACTGCCAGCTTTTAACATGTCTGAAGGGGGGCGTATGGCGAAATCTGTGGCACACTATTCTCGAAACCTTTTGATACCACCTCATACAGTATTGTGCCTGCGATGCACAGATGCTGTAAAGCAAAGTAATTAAATAAATAATTCTACCTTAAAAACATACTATGAACAGTTGAGCAGTAAACCGTTTATAAAATAAACAAAATCAGCATGTGGTATGATCACCCTTTGCTTTTTGCGAGTTGTTTCTGGTACAATGTGAGTAGGTTTATAAGGGAATTAGCTTAGGGTAAGCTTTTCTGAGCATCTTGAAGAATACATGACAGCAGTCATTTTATCTAGGTTCGATTCCCGCCTCGGGTTTGTGTGCTTGGTTGGTTTCCTCCAGGTGCTCAGGCTGGCGAAAAAAGCTATAAGGACACGTACACACACACACCACAGGGAATTTGGGAACGCCAATTAGCCTAATCTGCAGGTCTTTGGACTGTGGGGAAAAAAACGGGGTACACGGAGGAAACCCACCAAGCATGCGGAGAACATGCAAACTTCAAGCACGCAGAGACAAGAATCGAACCCTGGAGGTGTAAAGCGACAGTGCAACCACTACACCATTTTGCCACCAATAGAAATCACGGTCATGTTTAATAGTGAAAGCATTTCCAAATACACTATATGATAACTCACAGGATTGGGAATAAACAATTGTGTACCATAAGAAAACCAGTTGTTAGTGAGACTCATCAGAAAAAAAAAAACATCTACATTTGGTAGAGAGAATAAAGATTTGATTTTGCCGCAATGAAAAAAAGATCATATTGTCTGATGAGGCCAGACTGACACGTTTCCATAGTGATGGGCGTGTCAGGGTAAGAAGGGAAGTGTATGAAGCAATACACACACCATCATCGTCCATCAGGAGTGTCTTGCCTTGAACACTTGTGGAGCCTCTGGGTTTTGTTGGTAAATAGTGAGGTTGCTGTATTTTTAATTTAATTAAATTTTTTTATAAAAAAATTTTTAGTGGGATCCTATGATCACTACACTGCCTGGACTGTACCTGCTGTCAGTCGGAGTGATTAAACCAGTCATGTGGTTGGTGGGTTGGACAGGATCAGCCGTGTGCTCCACTGCAATGCTGCGGTTCATTAACGTGCTTTTCAACTGTGGAAACCTCTACATCCTTTATCTCCTCATCTGCAAAATACACCCCAAGGACAAGGTATTAATCTTTATCATTACAGTTACAATTATTATTTATTACAATTATTATTACAGTTATTATTTATAACTAAATGATACATGTACAGTATGTATGGAACTAATCATGGTTGCATTTAATGTTGTGTGAAGTTAGTTCCTGTTATTACTTATCGGCCTACCATGCTTGCTTTTTGAATGTACTGTAAGAAAAAAATGGTCTGGTCTGAATACTTTCCCAAGTTGCAGAGTTGTTACTCATCATATCAACAGTGTCAGTATACAGTAAGTCCTTAAGATACAAACGAGTTCCATACCGAGAGCTTGTTCGTAAGTCCAATTTGTTCGTAAGTCCAACAAACTTTGTTTAGGTACTATGATGCTAAAACAATTGGCAGTCACATGACAATGTATGCTGGACATGTGATCTAACTTCCACGGTTTAACATGCATGAATGCGTGTTTGTATCTTGATTGTTTGTATGTAGGGGACTTACAATTTGCATACACAAGTAAATTTACACACACACAAATTACAGTGGCAAGAAAAAGTTTGTGAACACCTTGGAATTAACTGGTTTTCTGATTTAATTTGCCATAACATGTGATCTGATATTCATGTAAGTCACAACAATAGATTTTTAAACAGCAAAATAAAAAAAATGTTTGAGCTTCATACCCCCAAACTCATTTTATTAATTGGAGTCCAGGTGTGTAAACTACTGACTCCAATTATCTTTTGTTGAAGTAATTAACCCTTGGGCTCAATTACTTTTTCCTCCAGCTCTGTAAGTGTTTAATAGGTGTGTTCAATAAAGACTAGAGAGATTATAATCGTTTGTGTGGTTTCACAAATTGTCTATTAATCTGCAGTTTAGCCACTTGGGTCAAGATCAGATCACATATTGTGGTAAATTAATTCAGAAAAGCAGTCCACATACTTTTTCTTGCCACTGGTTGTATGTGTAATAACCCTTTTTAAACCATTTACAAAGGACGTTCAAGTCAAACCGGGATCTTTGATTATGCAAAATAAAAGAGAACACAGAGTAAAAACTCCCTTTATTTCTCTGTATAATCCTCTGCTACACTAATGCACTTATCCCAGCGTTTCAGTAGTGCTTGGATACCATCAAGGTAAAGGGTTTTCTCAGTACACTGGAGCCATGATCAGACTGCCTGCTTCACATCTGAAACGCTGGCCTCCCAGGAACCCCTTTTATGGCCCAAACGTGGGAATGGCTTAGTGCGAGGTCTCGACTGTAAAGGGGATGTGGCAATAACTCCTGCAAGTGGTGTTTGTCGATGATTGTGTGTACAGTTCCCACAGACAGATGTGTCTCTTCCACAATTTGGCGCCAATTATCGGTCGATTTTACAAGTGTCAGTCTTTCCACTCCGAACCATCACATCGTTCACTGAAGTACGGCCTTCTTTAAAATGTTTGCATTATTCAGATGTTTTACTGCAGCTAAGAGTCTCGTCATCATACTGTACTGTGTTTAAAGCCTTCTATGAATGTCAATTGATTTTACAACTTTATTCACAGGAAATTTCATCAAAAGTCTGTGCAGGGTTTGCTATAAGCCTGTTTGAATGAATTACTATAGAAATGCTAAGATATAGTATAAGAACCAGTGTATTTTTATAAACTGTAATTTTAATAAAAAATTCGGATTGCAAAACAATGTCATAGCTGCTGTTTAGAAAAATGAATTTTCTAACCAATCAGATTTTTCAACTGATATAAGTCTGCAATCACACTTTAGCAGTATTAAGTGTCCTTGTTCTCACCACAGTGTCTCCCTTTCCTTTTTTTTTTCTCTCTCTTGTAGTCCCGTGCGACTGGACGGCGTGTGCTCTCTGCCCTGAGTCTGTCCTCCTTCCCAGTGCTCTACTTCTTCACATTCCTCTACTACACAGACGCCGGCTCCACCTTCTTCATTCTCTTCGCCTATCTCATGGGTCTATACAGGTGCCACAAAGCTTCAGCTCTCCTGGGTATCTGTGCCATCCTGTTCCGCCAGACCAACATCATCTGGGTGGCTTTCTGTGCCGGGTCAGTCGTTGCTCAGAAAATGGATGAGGCCTGGAGGCTGGAACAGACGAAAAAGCGGGACGAGAAATCAACATCGCAGATCTCACTGCAGTTTAGTGGCGTGATGAGACTAGCACACTTTTTACTGAAATATCTCACGTCGCCAGCCAACATAAAGAGTCTGATTTTATCAACCTGGCCTTATGCTGTAGTCATTTTGGGCTTTGTTGGTTTTGTGGTGTTGAACTATGGGATTGTGGTCGGGGATAGGAACAATCATGAAGCTTGCCTGAATGCCCCTCAGCTGTTTTATTTCTTTTCCTTTGCATTGATCTTCTCGCTTCCGGTATCCCTTTGTCACCACAGGCTTGGTAGATTTGTGCAGTCTCTCCGGAAACATCCATTTCTCTTTCTCCTGATCACAGCTCTGTCTCTGCTCCTGGTCTGGAAGTTCACGTTTGTCCACAAGTACCTATTAGCAGATAACAGGCATTTTCCCTTTTACGTGTGGAAGAGAATATTCCAGAAGCACGAGCTGGTTCGTTTTGTCCTCGTTCCTGCATACTTGTTTGCAGCATGGAACTTTATAGACACTCTGAATTCCAAGTCGCTGTTTTGGAGCTTGGCGTTTTGTGTCTGTCTGGTGGCTGCTACGGTTCCTCAGAAGCTCCTTGAATTTCGGTATTTTATCCTGCCGTATCTGCTGTACCGGGTCCATGTCCCTCTTTCATCCTCCCCCAGACTTCTCCTTGAATTTGTTCTGTATACTGCGGTCAATGTGGTGACAATATACATCTTTATTCAGAAGACATTCCAGTGGCCTGACAGCCCTGCAGTGCAGAGATTCATGTGGTGATGTGAGACGATTTAAATGAAAATGAAAGAAAAAGGGGTTTATAATTCTTATTGCTTACTTCCTGCTGTGATCACCTTTTACTTTACATGTATATCAGCAAACACAAGCATTGTTATGTTTAACGTATGTATGTGTCTGCCATGTCCTTTGAGTTGTTACTTGTTTGCCACGCACATACACCAATCAGCCTTAACACTGAAATGCAAAACATTAAGCTCAATATTGAGTGAGGTCTTCTTGTGTCACCGGGGCAGTTCTGGCCCCTCGGGGTGTGACTCTATAAGACCTCTGAGGATGTGCCGTGGTGTCTGGTGCTGGGACGTTAGCAGAAGATTCTTTGGATGTTGTGGGTTGTAGGCTGGGGCCTCCACGGATCAGACTTGTTCGTCCATGGAGGTACTGGATGTTTCGTTAACTTTCTATCATGGCAAACTTTTTTTCAATAACATTGGCTTTTATATGGGATCAGACCAGACGGGGCTAGCCTTTTGTCTCTACAGGCATAAATGAGCCTTGAGAGCCCATGATTCTGTCACCAGTCTGCTGGTATATAATTGATAATCAATATTATTAAATTCACTTGGCGGTTGTGTTAGTGTTGTGGCTGATCAGTGTATATTAGTATCTCTTTGCCACCTATAAAGTTCAAAATAGAGCTGGGCTGGTAACTGAAATTCCTGCCATGGAACTAACATACAGTACACCTTTTAAATGCAACATCTGTCTTTTATTGTTATCTGTGTGAGTGAGTCATGGAGCCACGAACAAAAGGAAAAAGAGAAATAGCTTGTGGACTTAACCATCTGCATATTAATGAATATGTTTAACTTATGTTCTGTATGACTCAGTGGAGGACAAATCATGTATTTTGATCAAACATTTCTCGCTCTGCTCTGGTTGACTTCCTAATATTTAAAATAATGTTTGTTCTGTATGACTTGCACATAGTTCAGTCTCATTGCATCAGGCTGCTGCTGTTTCCAAATTTAGATCAAACTCAATTTTAAGCCATATGTCTAGATAAAAACAAAGCAATCACATTTGTCTCAGTTGCTGTATGTTTTCATGTGAACTACCTTTTTTTTTTTTTTTTTTTTAAAGGTACTTCTTTTTCTTGTATTGCTCCACTGGAGTTTAAATCCAGGCTTCAGATGCAATAAAAATCTGATTATGTATTTATGCCTCTTTCATTTCATAGCTGTGTTGTTTATTAAAGTTTTGGGGAGTCTTTAGAAATATAGAGCTGTGAAACCAGCTGCGTGAACCTGCCTTACTAAACCAACTCGGCTTATAAAGAGATTTCTACTAGAGTTTTCCACTAGGTGGCAGTGTGAAATAGTTTCTGAGAACTTAAATGATTCTTATACAGGATGTATAGGAAATCAGTACCATCCTGTCATTACTTCCATTCTCCCGCGCAGGTTCGTTCAGATGGGTGAAGATTTCAGAGTGACTGAATAATTTGTCAATTCTTGGAAGAGAAATTAGATCAATTCTGAATAAATTTTGCATGTGTGCCTACATGTGATAAGATTCTTGTTTGTATTTCGCCCTATATTAATAAGCCAGAATACTCACTGTTTATTGGTTAGTAATTTTATATAGGCACATGACAAGCTTGTTGTAAAAAGTTGAGTCTAATTTGTCATAACACTTTAAATTGCTCAGAAATGAACAGTGCTGAGATGCTTATTCTTGGTTGTATCCTGCACCATGCTGTTTCGGCTGAAATACCGTGACTTTGTAAATGCCTGTTTTGACCCAGGCTCGGTGTGCCTACGGGCCTCTTCTGAGCCATGATCACATGGTCGAATCCCAGAGCTCTGGTGATTTCCCCATGTCCTAGATACGGCTTCTAGAAACTTCTACTAAGCAGGAAACTGGAGGAGGGCGAAAAACATTATAATTCCACTCTTCACATTACACATTTATTTCACAGCATTTAACTGTGTTAATCATCAGAATAAAACATCCTTGTGGCAAGTTTTTATGACAGCAGAAATGCCAGAAATACTGTTTAGGGTGGATTTAGTGATGGGAGGAAGACTCATAAAACATCTAATGAACAATTTTGAGCATTTTGTTAGGGCGCATGAATATTAAGTACATCAGCATTATGTCATCTTTTATTTGCTCCTCATGAGTAATTACATAACATTTGTCACTAGTGTAATTTAAGCTGTAGTGTGTACTATTTAAAAATGTTTTAAGATATAGAAGCAGTGAAGCTTTGAAGTCGCTTAATCAGAAACTGAAGCTGTCTGATGTTAGGAATTGTATAGACAAGGAGGAGGAGCGTTCGAGTCAAACCGGGACATGTGCCGAAATTTCTCGCATAAAACCCATTGATATTTACAGAAGAGTTTAAGTGCAGTACTGTGATGAGACTCTTGGACGCAGTAAAACATGCCCACTGCATTTGTTTTCCTGAACATTCAGCAAGTGGAGCGACTGATCCTGGAAAAAACGACGGATAATTTGTCGCCAGCATGCAGAGGAGACACATCTGTCCTGACCTCACGCCAAGCCATTTCTATTTGTTTGGACCATAAAGAGAGTTCCTGGGAGGCCAGAGTTTCAGACATGAAGCAGGCAGTCTGATAATGGCTCCGGAGTACTAAGAAATCTTTGCATCCTGATGGTTTCCAAGCCCTAGCGAAACACTGGGAGAAGTGCATTAGTGTAGCAGGGGATTATACAAAGAAATAAAGATATTTTTTTTACTCTCATAACTGTGTTCTGTTATTCATAATCAAAAGTCCAGTCTGACTTAAAGATTGAATTGAACAGCCCTTGTGGGAAAAAGTGTTCAATGGATTTGTGTTTGTTAGTCAGCGAGAGAAATAAAGTAGACATATTTTTCCTCGTTTTTTTTTTGTGTTCTGTTTCGACATTGGTCCCAAAGCTCAAGCACAGAAAATGACTTACTCAACAAGACATCATCATTATTACACACCAGCATCCAGGAATAAGCTATTAATACGAAGCCTAAGGGAGACTTTGTTTCATCAAACTTTGAATTGGACATGCACAGCTAACAATCTCACATCAGAGAACACGATCGTGACTTTGACTCTCGCTCCGGTTTCTATCCTCATTTACTAACAAACTCTCATGTTCTCACAACCGTTCTCTTCCCACGTGCCCTGTCACCAAGCAATACATTACTCTTTAATGAAGCGGCTAAATCAAGAACTCATTAGTACTCGTCATATAGCATGTTTACATGGCCGATTCTCTATCAAACTAAAATGGAACATCATTAAGCACACACTGCTAATTAATGATGTTATTCTTGTACCTTGAAATGTTATTGCTCAACTCCATCACTTTATTCATGATTATTTCTTGACCATAATATATGGTTTTATCTTGCAACTTAGGGATCTTTATGGAATACATTTATAACATTTACATCTGAAAAGTTCAAAAAGAGATGTTGATTTCTGTAAACTTTCAGAATATTGCATGCGTTCCTCCACTCATCTCTACATACTTGTTCTAATTTCATCCCTGAGCTCTTTTCTTTTTTTTTTCTTACACTTTTAACAAGATTCAGTAGATGCAAATTAATAATTATCACATGACTACATTAACATTTAAGTTTGTCTCAACATGAGAAACCAAACATAACCTGTCAAGGCATTGCTCTAAACCTTAAAAAAAAAAAAAAAAGGAAGTAGGATCACAGGTGTACAATGGACACATCCATCATATTCCAGTAAATAGCACTCTAAATGTCCTTTATAGGAAGAGATCTCTCTTTGCCATCTGGTATTTCCACCCACTCAATCTTTCTGCTAAACACACACACACACACACACACACACACACACAGAGTGTCTTGAACAATGGTGAAATCTTCCCACAAGGTACACAGGATTAAGACAGGATTTCCCATAGTGTGTAGAATTCTGCATTTATTTTTTCTTTAAAAAATTTAAATCTCTTTTATAGTGTTTTGAGTGTTTGGGATTGGTGGGGCAACTGGTTAGAGTTATTCGAGTTTGGCTGAATTGTAGGAAACCATTTCGACAGAGAGACTTTACTCTTTCCAGATGACAACGTGCTCGAACAGCTTGTCATAATATTTGGGGAAATTATATTATTAATTATTATCTCACTATATTAGACTAGAGTGATTAACGGGATGTCCCATAGTGTGTAGAATTCTGCATTTTTATGCTTTAAGCAGAATTAATAATAGATACACAAATTAGACTGACCTCCAATCAAAAGTAACTGTGATGATTTAAAAAAAAAAAAAAAAAGGCACAGATGTCGTCATACCACATGAAGTATACCCATGAGGACATGTAAATCAAATCCAAGATAATTATCTGCACTCATTTTCAGTGGTGTTGACATTAGGCTAGACTTGACTTGTCTAATTTCAAGAAGAAAGAAAAAGAAAGCAACAACAGTGTTTAACCCTCCTGCTGTCTGTCACTTCATAAACACAAAGCAGCAAATGTGTTTTTGCATGTCTGTGTAAGCTAATGGTAATAATCTCAGCAGGGATGAAAACTTTGGTTTTAAACAAGCAAACTGGCTAATTAGGAAGAAAGTCCTGGCAGAAACAGGAGCTCTTTTTGCTGTGCCTCTAACAACCTCCCAATCAAGGACAAATGGACAATTCTGCTTTTCCAAAGTCCCCTACCAAGGGCAGAGCGTCCCCCGACACAGTTACATTTTGTGTGTGTGTGTGTGTGTGTGTGTGTGTGTGTGTGTGTGCACGTATACACTTCAGGAAATCTGTGTGGCTTGGAGTAGCAGCTGTACTGATGCTATTAATAACACTCAAGACCAAATGTACCTGCCCAGTGTCTGAGCTGTTGGAGTTCATCATGATGCATGAGTGCTACAGAGGTCACAACCTATAGATGGGTATTACATATTCAAGTGCTATGTTTAGTCCAGATCCTATACTGAGAGTCCTTATTGGAAGGGCTTTTCCAGACAGTGTGTGTCTGTCTGTGAGTCAGAGCACACAAAAACGAACAAGTGCCCTTTCAAACAAGTGCACATTAATACTGCACACCCACTACACATTTCTCCCTGGATGTTATGAATGAGAACTGAATGTGTCACCAGCTATTTCATGCTCAGAATCTTTATAAAAGCATATTACCTCGAAGCTAAATGTAATCAAATTTTAATTCAAATTTTTTACTATGCTTACCTATAATGAGATATAAAAGAGAAAACTTGTTTTCTTAAAGGTCACATACTGTATAAAGGATGTGAAAGGACACTTGACTTAAGGTCTACCCTTGGATACCTATGGTTTTCTGGCCACAGAATTTTGAATACTGTCCCTTGCATTTTTGTTTCCTTGGGGCAATAATAGCAATGTTTTTAAAAAATAAAGAAATAAAATAAAATAAAAGATCTTAGCATAGGCCTCTTCCAAATGGTTGATATGTCACTTCATGGTAAGAGTATCAAAATATGTACAAAGATAGATAGATGTTAAACAGCCAGGAAAACAGCCTGACTGATAGATAAATAAATAGATCAAACCATAAAAATTGTAAAACCACTACTACTTTTTGAGTAGTGGTGCAACAGCACAAATACTTTTGGGCATTAGATCCACTTTAATTCTTAAGTTGTGACCACGACTTAGTCCGCATGGAATTTTGGAACAGTATAGTTATCGAAATCAACAGACTTTACATATAAGTGCATATTTTAAAATGTCAATTTTATGAGGAACTAATGATTTTTTACTAAATGCGTTTTCTACTGAAATTTCAAAGTCCCATATATTTTCCTCCCGTGAAACAAAGCCTGTATGTTACCTCAATCTCTGCCAAATACATATGTGAAAACACATTAAAATTCGTTCAGTAGTTTTTACATGATGTGTGCCCAAACAAACAGACAGACAAAAATTCCAACTTTTGGACCATCTTGATGTGTTATATTACTCTTACGTTTGCCGAAATAATTTTTTCGCAAATATCTTCAATGTACAGATACACCATTACAGGTTTATATATAGCAGGAAGGGAATGGAACAAAATTAAGTATAGTAGAATATAATAAATAAAGTTTGACAGATCAACCACTGGAACAAAACAAAACATTGTGAATTGTGGAAAGTGTTTGTACACTAATTAATTACAAACATAAGGATCATTTGTAGCTATTTTCAATTACCTCCCTGAAGATAATTATTTTTTGTATAATTCCATCTTGTCATGCCTTCACTTTATCTCATCTGTGGGAGAAAATATGTAGCTTGTTCTCGAGAAAACACTAAAATGGATATCTACCTTTATATTATTGATATGCCTGCATTTTATACAGTATATATAGACTTCATATTGTTAATCTAGCTGTGTGCGTGGCTTTGTTCGTGAGGAATTTAATTGCACACTCATAAGTGCGTTTTTAAAAATGTACGCCATATGCAGAATTTTAGACAAAAAATGTATGTGTAATTGCAATGTACAGTACCATCTGGTGAATTTTAAGATAAACTAATGATTTTTTCAAAATCGATTATTTTATAATAAGGGTGTTTTTCATCGAAATTTCAAAGTAGCATATCTTCTCTTCCCTTATGTTAGGGAAAGCCTTATGTTACCACATGCTCGGCCAAATACACCTGTGAAAAAAGTGATTTTTACGTGATGTGTTCACAAACAGACACAAAAATTCCAAAAACCATCTTGATCTTGTTCTATTACTCATCTTATGTCCCCCCCAAATAATACTTTCGCAAATATCAGCAGACACGCCAACTTTACTGTTTTATTATATGTACAGTATTGATAGAAGATAAATTAGTATGCTCTGAAAAGACATACTATTTAAAGGAACAGTGACATCCAGTACTTTTTTCTCAACCAAATGATAGAGATGTCTTAATCAGGCTCAACACAGTTTTCAACAATTTATAGTGACCCAAAATGTCCTCAACCAGATAGGATATGCACATACAAAAAAAAGTTGTCTCACTTTTTGAAGTTCAAGCAAACATGAAAATTATGACTTTCAGAGAAAGCCATCATCACTTAAATACACTTGTTTTATGTTTCATCATTTTGGGTAAAGTAAAAACAACAAAAGTACAAGAAGAAAAAAAAGTCCCCCAATGTCATCTTCCTAGTAGAGTAGGAGGTTGTTGGACAGAATTAGGACACAACATGTCAGACTCTCTAGCAAAAGCTGGTCTTGCTTGTAAGACTAGGAGATACTTATGTTGACAACTTGCTAATGTATAACCACAACTTATTCTGTCTGAAAAGTGGCTGCTTCTCTGAAGGAATGAATTATGCAAATGTAGAGCTTAATTTATGAAGACATTTGACTGAAGAATTCTTGAAAGAATTTTTTTTTTAAATATATGATTTGCATAAACGGTTATTGATGGAACTGTCCTTAGGCTTTCATTAGAACTGAATTTCAGGGAAACAGTTTTCATTCTTTTTTATTTTTGTAAAACAAGTCATAAATCTTGTGTGGCAATCACACATTGCAGTTGTGGTGAATAGAGATTAGGTTACAAATGCAGTATGTCATGAAGTAGGCATAGTGAATGGATAGCAGAACCTACAACTTACAACAGAGCATTCTCTTATTTTTTGTTTTCAGTACTCTTTTTTCCTTGATCAGGGATGATTTGTCTTGCAGACCTCTCTCTCTCTCTCTCTCTCTCTCTCTCTCCCTCTCTTTCTCACTCACATTACAAAGGTTGGACATGTGAGGTTTTGAACCAGAATCTCATCGTGTGGCTCCTTGGATTGCAAATCTGCAAAGGTGGTGATGACCCAAGTGCCCGGTGGTTAAATTATGGGAAAATTATGCTTTACAAAAATCTCTAAATTATGATTTAGCACAAGAAGCAATTACTTTTTCACATAAGGCTGAATAGGTTTGGACAGCTTTTTCCCTTAATAAATAAAACCATTATTTAAGAAACTTATTTAAGGTGATCTTTGTGTTATATTTAAATTTGTTCAATGACCTAAATCATTTAAGTGTGACAACTATGCAAAAAAGAAAGAAAAAAAAAAAAGAAATCATGAAGGGAGCAAATATTTTTCATGGCACTGTATTGACTGCAAGGTGTCCAGGTCCTGTGGCTGCAAAATGACCAAATTATGACCCCTCCATCCCTGTGCTTGACAGTGAGTATGAGGTGTTTCTGCTGAAATGCAGTTTGGTTTTCCCCCAGCATGGCACAGGGCGTTATGGCCAAACAACTCTACTTAGCACTTAACATTCTCTGTGTTAAATTTTAAAGACAGTGTTAAAGTTATTAAAATTTTATGTTCATAAGTCCATGAGATGTAGCTCTTATTTTTGTATATGTCTCTGGGTATTGCTCTGTGGTCTAACCTTGGTGTGAATGTGCTGGGACATCCACTTCTGGAAAAGCAAAGTTGTCTTTTCACTTGTGAATAATCTCTCATTGTAGAATGTTAAACTCCAAATTATTTTGAAATGAATTTATAATCCTTTCCAGATTTATTTTTATATATCTCTAAAATCATTGACTATGTCTTTCCCTCCTAACGTTGTCTTAACACACAAACACCTAAATGCTTCAGACCAGCCAAACTTCTGCTTATATAGAGGTCTGCACACCTGCTGATGATCAATTCATCAAGGATGAAGGTTAGGAGCAGCTGGCTGAAACTTACTCTCTTAAATCCTGTATAAACAGGGAAAAAATTTGTATTTGCCTAATACTAATACACACTATGATCAGATGATTTTTTTAAATTGTGATTTTACACAAAAACACATAGAATTAAAAGAGGGAGTACTAACTTTTGCACATGACTGTGACTGTGAGTTACTTTTAAAAAAATATCATTTGTATAATCTTTTTAAAACATATGTTTCACTAACATGCATATTTAGCTTTTGTATTTGGCATTGTGTAGTACTTAACCACTTTGTAAATACCAATTGCTTGGTATTTGATTGACTAGTGTTTAGTTGATGCTCAGTGATACATATGGATTTGTTCTGGACTAGAAGACACAATTTACACCCTCCTCAAAGACGATAAGACACAGAAAGTGTATTAAAGCATATTTATGAGACGTTGACTGTAAAGGGAAAGTATGGCAGGAAATGGTGCAGAAAGTGACGCACTGTACATCATCACACACCAGTGGCGGCTACTGGTCTGTCAAATAGGGGAAGCTCATTTTCGGCCTACATCATAAAATTGTCTATTTATT
>JAQMYJ010000004.1:14472279-14482396 GCA_030014305.1 Clarias laeviceps
TATTTAGAAAGATGGGAATTAATTCCTGCTTACCTTTTCCACACGCCCGCCAAATGTTTGTCTTCTCAACAAACTGTGTTCTCTTCTCGCGATATCGTCTCGCGATGTTTGCGAAGTCATAGCTGATGCTGCAGCTTCCCGTCCACATACCAGCAAATTTCGGGTGATAATGATACGTCGTATAGACGTCGTATAAATGTAAAGACGATGTATCATTTAACAGCTCAAACAGGCGATCGACATACGATCAAAATACGACTATAAAAAAACGAATGCGATGTTTACCAGATGATACGCTCTTTAGCAGAAGCTCCGCGACGTACCTGTGCTATCTGGGTACATAGACACAGGGCAAATTATTTCAGCTGACTGTTTACCACAGAAACATTTGTCATGATCTATTCCTGCTACTATTCTACAAAGTTTTTTTTTTTTTTTACGTCATAACAAACTGAAATTAGTGCCTTTCTTAGTTGATGAAGAGAGAAATAAAGCAGCATTGCCCCCATAAATCTTGCATAATCATATGTGGCATTTGCAGCATGGCTGAGAGATAATGTCATTGCTTGTTATACTGTGTTCGGCGTCCAGAGAAAACTCAATCTGACCGCATAAACTAAGATCTTTCCCCTGTTATTGCAGCTAAGGGATTAGAAAAGGCATTTCAGTAATCAGTCTGCTTGTTTCTGTTCACTGAAAGGATATGATTAAATCTCAGGATGCCAGCCTGGTTGCTTTGCACCGATTGCCTTCCTTTTTCCTTTTCCCCCACCGTTTCTGTGTTTTCTTTTACAGAAAAAGCTCATTTTCTTCAATGTAGCTTGACCAGTGTAAAGTACATGGCAAATCACACCTACATGTGCCTATTAAACGTCCTATTCCATATTTATTCCCCCATACATTGTGTTGGCTGTTATAATAACCCCTACTCTTCAGGGACTGTGGTCCTGGTGATTTGCACAGTCAGCCACAGGAGCATTAGTGAGGTCAGGCATGATGATCGGTGAGGAGGCCCAAGATGCATTCTTCATTTTCAATTACTCCCAAAGGTGTGCAGTGGGGTTGAGGTCAGGGCTCTTGAGTTCTTTCAAATTAACATTGCACACCATGTCCTGATTGATTTTGCTTTATGCACAGAAGTGTTATCATGCTGGAGCAGGTTTGGGCTTTTCTAGTGAAGGGAAATTGTAATGCTACAGCACACAAAGACATCCGGACATCATGTTCTACCAAATTTATGACAAGAGTTTGGAAAAGAACCACATATGGGATTGAAGTGACTACATAGTCTATTTACAGTCTTATGGCTAGATCTCTATAGTGTTACTTCCATATATATAGCTATTCCAAATGTGGTGAAATAATTGGTGTGAAAATAAGGACTAAACTGACAACTCAAGGTAAAGCAGAATAAGCCAGATGCTTCAGTTGAAGCGGTCACTGGGTCTGAAGTGGGTCCACTAAAAGCTGTTATTGTAAATGTAAGCAATTGAAAAACATTAGTGTGAGCAGTGTGTTTTCTACTAGGATTGATCACTCATTCACAACCAGTAGCAGGATTGCAAATCCCATAGAAACACAGATTGTTATTTGGCTTGTGTGTAAAATTAAGCAATTAAGTGTACTCAAAATTTTTAAATATAATTACTTAACATATAGTGTAGTGATATTTTGGCTGAAAGCAGACTGGAAAACAAATTGTTAAAAAAATGTTGAACAGTGAGCTATAAATTAGCTGGATATAACACTACTAGAACATTCCTAGCATAAAGACCAAACACACTTAATATTAAGTGCTAATTGTGGTGCTTTTATTTAACTTCGCTGCTTGCGTAAGTAATATGAAGCATCTATTTAAAATGAAAACACCACGATACTGCATGTACAGAAATGAACAGGGGCCATTAATAGTCCATGCAGACATCAATCAGTTTCATGTTCGAACTAATTGACTAACTCTGAATTGGATCTATAGTGAAGTTGGAACAAGAGTGTGCCAAATAATATCAAACGGATCATGTTTCAGCAGTCTGTATACACGCTGGATGCATAGTGCTAAGTGCGGTATAGAAAAGGATAAGTGCAATAAGTGTGGGTGTGTGGAAAGGTGTGAAATTGCATGGTGTTACTGTATGGTTAAAAGAAACTATTTATTAAAGCCAAACTTTTTATTACAAGCCCATGCATTGATGTGAACACAGCGGGAATGATCCCATTGCCCCTTTACGTCCTTGTGGAAGGACAGGTCACTCAGGGTGTGCGAGTAATTGGGGCCTGGCAGCAAGTCAGTGCTCTCCTTATGCAATTAGCATGTCACAGTATCATGGAAAAACAGTAATTATTTGTGGTGGGTTTTTAGTGCATGGAAGAGAGAAAAGAGACAAAAGTGTAACTACTTAATTTAATTCACCAGAACTAAACTCTAGTCTTAAGGGTACGCTATTGTAGTAGTGTCTATACTATAATTAGTGTCTCTCTGTATTTGCCTTTTTTTGTTAAAGTCAATAAGATGGTAATGGCAAAGCATGTCATTGGTAATGTTTTAAATATTGATGATCTTAATCCCAGGAAACCAAACCATGGGCCTCATGAAAGAAGTGGTTACAAACTAATTTTCTTTGAGTTTTTTTTAATGTTCATACCTGTTTATTTCTGGGATTCGCCCGATTTCTTATGTTTGCTCTTGTCTTAGGTAAGAGAAAAGTTTACGAGTGGTTGTTGAGGACCACATGTCGTTTCCACAGTCCACAAATTATTTGTCCGATGCATGAAAAACATACTTTTTAAATTTAGAAGCATGAGAAAATGCATCATGTAATCAAATTTTGCATATTATAATGAATGGATCATTTAATTAATGGGCTACATATATACTATTGGTCAATTGATCTCAGTTAAGACTAAAAAAAAATTTTTTAAAACCTTGAACGCTTATGTATGTTTTGCTTATGAATGGCTTTCATATTGCTGTTAGATGTTTTGGCCATGAAGGGCTTATGCAGACAGACAATGCATGTTTAGAAATTGCACAGGTTTCATGAAAAATATGAATACATGCTAAGCTGTTTCAGATTGCCATAGGCACTCAAAAAAAAAAACGTATGGAAACCATTATCAAAATCAATGTTTATATAAAAATATAAATAATAATATAAATATAAATAAACGTCATCTTGGCTGTTTTTATTTTTATTTTTTATAAACGTCTTAATAAAATGTCCCTTAACTGACGTTCATTCATAACATTACAGATTATTTTTGTAATTGCTGTGATTTTTTGATTTACCTTTAATACCAATGTTGAAGCTCTGGAAGATCATGTTTTCTTTAAGTTTAATTAGGGGATTATAGGCATTGCCTATGCTAATTACATGCTAATCCTATGCACCTCCAATGTAAAATCAAGTGGGTTTTATCATTCAGCTCAACTGGTAAAATCAGATTGGAATGGGTAAGAAAGATTGGAGCATCTGGCATTATCTTAACAGTAAATTAAGATAAAATTTAGAAGTTTACAAGACTGTTGTTGCATGAGGAACATTGTTCTTTAAATTTATGTTTCTGAGCCTTGTGGTTTTGCTAATGGATCTCACTATGTACTTAAACGTTTCCTGTATGTTAATTGACACCTTTGTGCTATGAGCATGCATGTTCTTCCCGTGCTTGGTGGGTTTCCTCCCACAATTCAAAGACATGCAGATTAGGCTGTGTGTGAATGAATGTGAGTGAGTGTATGAGTGTGTCCTGCGATGGAATAGCACGCTGTTCAGGGTGTACCATGCCTCCTGCCCCAAGTCTCCTGGGAGAGGCTCCAGGCTCCCTGTAACCCTGTATACAGGATAAAGTGGTGTAGACGATGAGTAAATGAGTGAGTGCTACAGTATGAACATTATCCTCATGATGCATTTAAGATTACTGTAAATGAGCTAGTCAAACTTGAAATGTTTTTATTATGGCAATTGTCCACCAGACTGGATGCGATTACTCATCTCAATCATTAACAGAATTTATTGAGAAATTTGCATGTGATCCTAGTTTTCAAAGTGTTTTGGGTAGAACTTGTACATAAGCTGAGCTAGAAAAGTGTTTCCATAATCCCTGTAGTTTGTGAATGTGCGTATGAATGTTGACCTGATGTCCACCCACGGTTGGACAAGATGGGAATAAATACAGTGGTCACCATTGGCCTCCATGGTCCCTAGTTGGACTACAGAGGTTCCTAGATGGATTGATGGATCATCAAATTATTTCATAGCACTTTATTACAAAGCAGTTTTCCTCTGGGATTAATGAAGTTCTCCGAATTGAATTGAATTAATTGTGATCATAAGATGCTTTCATAGCAGTTTATTATAATAGTGATCATTAGATGATTTCCTTACAATCAGGTTTTGCCAATCAGTGCCCTACAATTCTTTTTAGCTCCACCCATGTCTCTGTTTGGTATTTTTATTAAACTTTTGTACAGTATATTTAAGGTATGTGTAATTGGGTTTACACGGTACCCATTTGGATAGAGTAAAGTATCCACTTGACACAACTGAAGCCTATAATTGCACTGTTTAGTAAGAATGTTTATTCCAAAATCAATACTTTAATACAGAAATAGTCATTTTATCATATGGATTAACCAGACAATCAGTACTGCAATCATGCTTTCTCTGATTATTCACTGATTAGCAAAAAAGTACAATGTTTTTTTTTCTTTTTTCATACATGAATCTGTGCCAAGAGAATATACACTAGAAAGCAATTCTACACTGACACAAAATATAGAACAATTCATATCTGAAGGCATTGCACAATTCCAAGAATTCAGTGAAAGATTAAGGCCATTTTGTACAGATATTTTGACATTTTTAAAACATCCCCCCCCCCCCAAACACTCTATTAATAACAAAAAGAACTAGTGCATCTCCTGTAAAACTGTACATGCAAACATAGTGCACATTATATAGTAAGATATGACAAGCATACAATATATTTGGATATTTTCAGTAAACAAGAGTCCATGTGAATGAAATCACATCTCAGATCAATCCTGTCAAATGAATCTTTCACCACTACTCATGCGCACCACACATGTACACCAATACAGACACACACCCACTCATACACCCACACACGTGTTTGAACTTGGCAAAGCTGTGGCGTTGTGAACCATAGTTGGACTGAGGAGCGCAGAAAAGGAGCTGCCAAAGAGCTAAAAAATCTCAGCTGGTACTCCTGATGTTAGTGTTTGCAATGTGTACAGACACTGACACACACAAATACAAACACGTACACCGTTCCTCTGAACTCTAATGGCCTGTAGTTCATATAAGGTTTGTTTTCATGAAGGCTTTAAAAAAAAGCTTTGTGTAAGACTGTAAAGCAGTTCTTCACTGTATAAATTCCTGATTGCAATTAAAGGCAGCTCAGCCATTAAATTCGTATGACTTACTTGAGTGAGAAAATAACTTGCGATCCAGGCTCCCATTCACAGAGACAGAGAGCTACATGAGAGGTTGTAGAACTGGATGACATGTGGCTGTCACCAAGAAACACTCAGCTACACTAGTCTATACTAGTCTGGAAAAAATAAAAACAGCTCAATTTGGTTAGGTTATCTTTAAATACGACTTGCTACATATTCTACCTTTCACATTATTTAACGATTAGCAAAAGGGTCGGAACTCATTCTTTTATATTTGTGTGGAAAAAAACCTGAGCTGGTAAAATGACAAAAAAAAAAAAGATAAAAAAAGTTTATTACGTACATCTAACTTCTATCTATACTCGTTCACTGGTTTATTAGGTACATCTACCATATTGAGGTACTTTGTAGGTATACTATTTCTGACGGCTGTATCTGTCCAGTATCCAGTCCCTTTTCATTGATAAACAGGGTAGAGAAGGACTGGCACAGTAATTATATACCTACAACATTTATCTACAGTCAGCTCAATACACCCTTGGAATGGATGGATAAAATGTTGGGTATTCCTACGTTCTGCACTTTGTATGATTAGATTAGTGGATGAATGGGTGGAGAGATAGATAAATAGGTAGATAAGTAGGATCCCAGGGAGATGGTTCTGAGACTCTCCATTTCAGCTCACTCCACAGATTTTCAGTCAACTGTAGCCTATAGAATTAGTCAGTAAACCTTTTTAAAATTATTGTTGTCTTGCTTAGAGCTATATCTATAGCATCTATCCAAATTTAAAGATTAACATTTAGTTATTTGTGACATGCCCCTTACAGCACATTTGTAATTCACATCTGTGAAATTATTTTTATTCTTCCTATATCCCGATTAAAAAGCTAGGGTCAGAGGGCCGGGTCAGCTGGGATATGGTACCCCAGGAGCAGACAGGATTAAGGGCTTGCTCAAGGGCTGCTTTGTAGTGACCCCTGACCCACAGATTAATAACCCCAGTCTTAACCGTTTGAGCCACCACTGCCTATATGAAGTGCATGTCATGAAGTGAGTGATGCACATACATTCTAAGATAGTTCCTGAGGCCTTTGGAGTAAAAACAGTTCTACATCATCACATATTAATAAATCATAAATAACAGTGGGGTTTTGTTGCTTTATCTATTTAACAGCTTTCTTTTTAAGCCACATAAATCGAAAGGCTTTTTTTGTCTTTTACTTTCAGTAGTAGTGCAAATTGTGTACAAAGTGTAGACACTTACATTTATGTTTGGGTAAAAGAAAAGGCTTCCTCTGACCCAACTGTTATACGGTGGTTATGACAGTGGATAAGAACATTTTCAGGGGTGTACCTATTTTTATATTCTTTGTCCAATTTTTATATTCTGTGTCACATCATTACCATATGTGCTGAAAGTCATGGGTGAATGCTTAATAGTTTCTAAACACTGCATTAAAATTAATAAATGAATAAATAAAAGTAAAATAAATAGAATTTTTTTTTAACATTTTGTACGTACTGTAAGCATTTTTCGGGTCTACATGTTTGATAAGATTCCTGTACAATAACTGCACTTATATGAAATTATCCAGTATTTATGGAGCTGACTGTATATGGTGGGTATACCTAATAAAAATCTGGCAACTAACATTAACATTATAAAACTAGCCCAGAATTTAGGAGACGATTTCGGGTTATTTCAATTATTTCAAATACTGACCATTCGTAATTAATTAATAGAAATACTCCAGGATTTTAAAACATAACCTCTATCTACTGCATCCGTAATATCTTTACACTGTGAAAAGAATGGAACATTTTAATTAGTTGAAACTCACTTAAGGAAGTGTAAGGCCAGGTGCTGGGGCGTGTAAAAATAGTTTTTCTGAAATATTTAAATATGTGTAGAACAAAAGTTCTTGAAGAAATTTTCAGAAGTTGCAGTTGCAGTCGGGTTTTGGCTACGTATCGTCACATTAGCCAAATGAACTGCCTTCATCAGTGACTTCAATTAGAAAACTTTCACAACAGAGAAATAATTAGAAATTCTTGTCTGTACTAATCTCAAATACACTACAGATACACTAAACATAGATCAGTCTGAAAATTCCAAAGTAACATCTATATAGAATATATATTTCTTTTAAATCTAGTGTGGTTTAATGCTGTGCATTACAAAAGGAAGGTTTCACTGGTTATAATATAGAAATATATACCCTTATTGTGTTATATTTTAATTATAGTTTAATAATTTCTGGATTTTTTTTTTATGGGAAAACCTTATTAATCTGTGCAAGTACAGATGTTCCTCTGTATGAAAACTCACATCCTGCATGAACGTTGTTCAGGAGAAATTGTGAAATGGTAAACTGTGCTTTTTATCCACATCTTTGGGCAATTCTAATTAAGATAAATTATAACAACACTTTTTTTTTTTAACAACACTTACAGTTTACAAACCAATACAACATCTGTACTCTGTTTTGCTAAATATGAACAGGACAGAAATGGAAGAAAAACGATGGCATCTGTGTTTTTGACCACTGGGCTCATAGTCTCAAATTCTATTTGAGAGCAGCTGCTAAAAGTATTCACACAACAGAAGACATTTTCAAACACATGCACGCACACACGCTCACACACACACGCACACACGCACACACACTCGCGCACACATACAACCACACACCCATGCGCACACCAGCCCCACGCTTGTGCCAGGGTGATGTGAGAAAGTAGGGGAAAAAAGATAAAGGTAAGATAGTGAATACGAGAAACCGAATCAAATGAGGTCGAACATGGCCTTCATGCATCACGAAGCGGAGCTGGCTGTTACTCCACGCCATGCAATGCGATTAATGTGACAATAAGTGCCTGACATGCGTGGCAAAGACAACACGCAGATAGAAGTCATATTCCAAAGTTCATACTGAAAGTTTACGCTTATATAAAAGTATCCAACAGTTACAAAATCATCAACATGTAAACACTGAGTGAGAGCTGAAAGAGAGAGAGAGACAGAGAGAGAGAGAGGTAAAAGAAAATTATCAGTCGCCAAAGTTATTTACAACAGTCGAATGATTTGCAGCCAGAGGAAGCAGAACCTCGGCCCTTCTCCTGGAAATACATGCAGCTTCAAGAAATGATATCGTCTGATCCCACCTTTTCTTCTTTATTCGACCAGTTAGCCTGAACAAAGGTCAAGCTCAGTCCATTTTAGTGAGGCTACGAGATATAAGCCAGGCTCTGACACAGAGAGAGAGAGAGAGAGAGAGAGAGAAGGAGTGAGAGAAACAGGGAGAGAGAGAGAGAGAGAGAGAGAGAGAGACCCTGACAGAAGAATGCTTGTAATGGAAGTAATTCAGGCCTCACTGGCCCTGTTTGGCCATGGTGTCATCATTCTTCCAGTGCCTATAGTGCAACGTGAGAGAGAGACAGATAGAGAAGGGGAAAAGTGCCCCTCCACATCATTAGGAGATTCAGAGAGAAAGAGATAGACATTAATGAGAGCGGGTCAGATCTGGGTCTGTAGCGGCTGTCCGGGTGGTGTATACGGAGGCGGTGCCGGTAACGGTTTGATGCCTCTGGTCCTCATGTAGGACAGAAATTGGTCCGGGATCTCGGCCAGCACGTCCTTTGCCAGCCGCGCCATGCTGAGGATGTGGTTCCCTGTTCGGTCAATGTAATCCCGGAATGGCACAAACTGTCAGGAAACAATAGGTTAAGATAATATTACATAGGTTTTTAGGTTGATGTAGAAGAAGTAGAAACAGCAGAATATCTATGGCAGTAATCAACGTGTGTGAGTTAGTAAAGTAGTAAAAACCCAATGACTAATATTATTATATGGTATATTCTCAAGTTTGTAGACATCTGACTACTACACCCATATGTGCTTTTGAACATCCAATTCCAGATGTATTCCCCATTTATTATAATAACCTCCATTCTTCCAAAGGGCTTTTCATTGGATGATTTTGGCTCACATTCAGCCACAAGAGCTTTAGTGATATCAGATACTCATATTGGGCAAGGAGGTGTAGTGCACACTCAGCACTCCAGTTCATTATGAAAGGTGTTCAATGGGGGTTGGGGTCAGGACTCAGAACAGGCTTGTGCCTATTAGTTCCAGTGAAGGAAAACTGTAATGGTACAGCAAACAAAGACATTCTAGATAATTGTGCTTCGGTCTTTGTGATGATAGTTTGGAGAAACCCATGTATAGGCATGATTGTCATGTGTCTACAAATGTTTGGAAATATAGTGGATCAATAAATTTTTTCATATTAGCTTATAATAATCTTAGTAGTTTATTATACCTCACATAGCCTGTTTGACAAGCCAAACCTCAACAATAGAAAAAGCTATTAAAAAATGAAGTCATGGACCTAATGTGTTCTTTCAGTCAAAATGTCAAAAAAAAAAAAAAAAAAACTCTATGGCTTTAATAAAGAGCCAAAATATGTATTATTGTACACTTCTGAATAATGAGCCTAATATTCGTTTTAGTTATTAGTTATATTTTAGTTGGATAAATATGTACTGAGTGAGTCAATGGAATTCATCTTACAGTTAAAAGCATCCCTGGTTGCAAAAAGTAAGTAAAGAACCCCATAGTGCAGTGGTTCTCAAACATTTTCTGTCATTCCCCACTTAAGGGGGTGGGTGAATTTTCAAGCCCCACTTGTCAACAAA
>JAQMYJ010000004.1:14482496-14506078 GCA_030014305.1 Clarias laeviceps
CTTTGTGTGTGATTGTTTAGTTTTGAGTGTACGCTCTTCATTGTCAATAAAGAAAAACATGAATTAGAATAGGTACTATTTTCCACTAATTTCCTCCCCTTCACTTTGAGAACCACGGCCATAGAGGGAGAGCTCTATTGGACACAGCTGCATTAGCAGAATATCAGATTTATTCATTGGTGCAAAATGAATGGCCACATAACAATTCAATTCAATTCAGTGCAATGATTTTTTTTGTATAGCGCTTTTAACATTAGACACCGGTGCAAGGCAGCTTTGCAGAAATTTGATTGCGGGTATCGATCATGAGCAAACCAGAGCTAACAGTGCCAAAGCAAAGCCCCCGAAATGACATCAGAAAGAAACCTTGTTACATAAGCGTACTGGCGTCACCACTACTCCGGGATTCCTAATACTCAAGGGTTTTGAACAAAATATGCACAACACAAGCAAATTGCCATATGCCAAACTACAAGAGCGTATTATTATTATTATTATTATTGACACTCCAAAGATCACTTAAATTGAAATGACAGCACAGTAATATTAACCACTCAGAGGTATGATTAGACATGGGAGTTGCTAACTGCACTCAATCTCTGTGTGTGCCTGTGTGGCCTGTAAGCCCTAGCTGTAGTCAGTTCTGTAATTCATGCACTTCTTATAGTGTGGAATATTGAACACCATTTCTAAACAATTAATAGTGATTCCTCAAGCTTTACTGGAAATCTAATTCAGTGTGCTATCAATGCCAAACCATGCTGATACCTAAAAATTCTTAGTTTTAGATTTTCTCATTCAAGAATAATAATTAAAAAAAAAACATCTAACTTAAGGCTTTGAGGAACAGGTGCAGACAATGACAAATGATTAGACCAGTGATTAATTAGTATACTGGTCATGCTGAATGCTGAGTGGTTGGAACAGATGAGAGGGGAAATGAGGTTGCTGCTGAGGTTATAATCATGTTTAAGTTCATGTCAGAGAAATAGTTAAGTTTATTTTCTCCATTGTTCTATCCCTAATTTAGTCATAGACAATTCTGGCAGCTCTCTCCATTAACCAGAGTGAGAGAAGTCTATTATGTTTCCTCCAAGGCATGTACAACCAGCCAATAAAACCTTTTTGTACTATTATACTCACACCGTTTGGGGGTGGCGTCACACACTCGAACAAAACTGCTATTGTCCCCTTTCCACCTGTGTGGGTTCATTGGCTAGTGTGGTTGTTATACCTCAAGTGTTAATTATCTTGGCTACTATTTTGCCTTAGACCAAAATTTGATGATTTGCTTTCAGAATCAAACAAGCAGAAACTCCAACTGACAAGCACAGTGATTGAGGGGTGATGACTTTGGCTTGTTTTGCCGCCACAGGACCTGGACACCTTTCTAGTCCATAAGTTGACAGTATTCTACCAGATGTGGGGTCATCTGTTCAAAGCTTGGTCAAAGTTTAGTCATGGAACAGGACTATGATCTGACTATGATGGCTGAAAAATGAAAGAATCATGGTTTTGGAAAGTCCAGACCTCAAAACAATTAAAATGCTGTGGGACTTTAAGAGAACTATACATATGCAAATGCCCAGTTGGACCAAAATTCCAAATTCCATAACAACGTGAGAGACTGATCACAGTCAAATATGAAACAATGGCTTCAAGTTACTGCTGCTACATGTTCATCTACATTTTGAATCATGGGGGTACTTAGTACGGGCCACATTTCTTTTTTTCTTGTTTTTACACACAGACACATAGAATTAAAAAAGGAGGTACTAATGGTTTAAAACTTTGAACATGACTGAATAAAAGTTCTTGCTCATTTTCATGAAAAGTACCAATAATTTTGGAATTGCCTGTATACACCACACACCTGAGGCAAAGATGTCTGTGGCATCTTCAGGAACCTGTGGTGAATTTAGCAATTGAGGGCCCAAGGTGGACACAGGCATGGGGCCCTTTCGGTAGGAGTATTAGCAATGCTACCAGTAATGCTGCTAGCGCAAACAGCAGCTTCTTGTTGTTCTTCAACAACATTGTTTTTGTCAGTACGTGGAAAATTTTTGTTACCTTTGGTTGCTATAACATTTCTATTTTCACTTCTTCCTTTTTTCAAGACCACTTGGGTAGGTTCACTTCATTTTTTGCACTTTCACACCAACTCTCTCACTCATCAGTTTCTATTTACACCCGAATCATTGAATAGTGTAGAATAGTCCATTGTGGAGATGACTGGGAGGGGTGATGTGACACCCATTTTACTAATGAATTATAGGCATTCTGATGCCATTTAGCATATGGAGTTTTACAATAGATGAATAATTAATAAAACGTAAAACATAATCATAACCATAGGTTTATTGGGGCCCCTGGTAGTTCGTGGCCCCAGGCGATTAATTAATACTAAAGTCCACCTTTGTCAGGAACTCATGATCTAAGGATGACAGAATGAACACTTTGCTGTTGTTCCACTTGGGAGCCTTATCCTGGAGGTTAACAGTACAAAAAGTTTACCTCCAGCCTTAGTGTCTGACGATCCCATTTCTAACATCGCACTCCTCAGAGAACAAAACACAACTTAAATGTCTCTGGAGTAACAACCGTAGAGCAATTCATCCAAAGCCTGGCAAGACATTTGCAATGCCGATTTAAAAACAGTAATTATCCAGCATACACGGCATTTAAATGAACAAAATATTCTGCATCTGCACGACAGTACTGCTCAGGCATCAGGCACACAATAGCAGTCAGGTTAAAAGCATCTTAAAATGAGAGCCAAATTACCTTTAGAGTTACAGCTTGTACTTAAGACTCAGAGAGCTGAGCTGCAGTGTGATTGAGAGGATGAACAAGGTCAGATGCACTGGTGTATGAGTGTGAATATTTGCTCAGTCAGACATGCCTGCTAAACTCGCCATGATGAGTAACCAGATCAGAAATCATGCTAGCGTGGCTGCTAAAACGTTCGGGGAAAAGGGCAGGGGGGAAGGGCTGATAGAGAAAGGGAGATAGGAGGGAGGAACAGATGAAGGAAGAGAGGGGACTGTAGAGACGTGGGAATAGGAAAAGACAGAGACAGACGGCTGTAGGAGTCTCCTTCCATCTGCTCTAGTGAGGTTGAGAGGGCTGAAGTAAAACACGGGCCCTACGATTGAAGCCACGTGCCTCGTCTAAGGTCTTCTAACATGCTAATGTGCACATTATTAAAAATGCAATAACATCAGCATCTGGTACAATCTCGTAAAATATGGGAATATGAGAAAAAGGCAATTCTACTAGACAGGAATATTACACGGCAACAACAATCAGAGGTTCATCTGAGATGAAAATGTCTTTTCTTGTCGTGTAAACAGTAAAATCAAAATATGAGATCATAATACAAAACTAACACATTTATATGCACGCATGTTTTGTTTCTTCCATTGAATTGAAAAAGCCTGAACGCTCTCCTCTTACTGAAACAAACACTACCAACAGCTTCAAATGAGTACACTGTGGATTAAATGGCAAGTTTTTCTGTCTCAAAGACATTTTGATCCAAAGACCAGGCGGCTTCCTTGAAATATGTTTCCAACAAACATGATTCTGAAATGTTTCTTAGGAAACAGATGCAGTTCTATTTTAACCAGCTCCACTGAGAAATCGGTTACCATAAAACTTAAAAGAAAGCGGAATGAAAACAAGCCAGCAAAACAAATATAATACACACATTTCATAAGCTGATAATGATTATATGCAGTATTTCTCACATCCTTGAAAACACATGGTCTATATTTTTCATTCTTTTGTTTGTGCGTGTGTGTGTGTGTGTGTGTGTGAATTAAGTGCAAATTCCACAGAGATCCCTTCAAATCACACACTCCCACACCCCTTATAAGCTGTGAACTATATTTAAAATCATGATCAGTTTTAACTCAGTTTTTGCTAACACAGGAAGTCAGTACAAACACAAAAGCTGTTTGCGAACTGTCTCTCATGGTTTTAAGAGAATCGTGTCGTAGTTACAGCTGACAATAATATATTGCCCAAGGAACTTCTGAGAGAATGTTGTGTCGTGCATCTTTCTTTCAGGTTTGACGTCTTTATCACCAGTGCAGGAGTTTGTTGTTTTTTTACCTGTTAAACAAGTGAATTGTGGCAAATCCGAAGCTCTCAATGTCGACATTATGGTAAAAGACTTTTGTTTAATGTTTGTTTAAGAGATCAGATTGAATATATGATATCACGCTGTGTGCAATGTCATAAAAAGAAAACACTGATATCTATCCTATGATTTTGTAGAAAGGTAATTTGGAAGTATTCTTTTTTTATGTAGCTGTAACTGTATTCTTGTAAACCATTAACTTGATCAGAACCAAATAGGAAAATATTCAAAGGAAACTATTGGGACAGTTCTATCAGGTTATTTTGTGCGTGTAAGTGTTTTTGTGTGAGCTTGTGGTAACGCACTTCAAACTGCATAGACAGAGATGAACACATTGTACCTGCACGATGTCCCTTTCTGCATATCTGCCTCTGGACGAGATCCTGACTTCATCCCCATCCAACTCGATCATCGCTGCAGACGGAAAAAAAAAAAAAAAAAGCTCACTAACACGCCTAACACACACTTGACCACTGGCATGGAAACTGTGTTTGTGTGTATTTGTATGTGAAAGAGAGAGACAAAAAGTGTCACTGAAATACAGACAAAAGGGGACAGACAGAGAATACTGTATATAGGAAGAAATAGAGAAAAGGAGTGTATAAGCGTGTTAATCCTTATTCATATTTTATTTCAACATCTTTTTTTTTTTTTTGAGGGCTGCGATATGAAGCCAAGCTGCTGGATGTGTGTGTGTGTGTGTGTGTGTGTGTGTGTGTGTGTGTGTGTGTGTGTGTGTGTGTGTGTGAATTTCAGCTGGAGAGCGATGCCACTGTCACATTACATGAACTTTTCTTTCTTAGAGTCAGTGCTCACACGGAGCTTGTACAGCGACTCCACATTGAGCGCCACAATAGAGCAGGAGGCAACCAGCAAATTACATTCAGTCATGCACCGAGATGCTTCACTGAGAGTCAGCAGGGGGAGAGGGAGAGAGAGAGAGAGAGAGAGAGAGAGAGAGGGATAAGGCAATGAAGGCGCAGTCCAAAGCTCCGAAGCAAATGTGATGGAATGGAAAATCTAAGAATCAGAACAGGTTTTCATTCATTAAGCAGATATGCAATTTGAAAGTAAAAAGGAAGCAGCATTTAGTGCACAGACATGATAAAAATGAAAAGGTCAGCAAAATGCACTTGAAGTTAAATGTTTAAATAAGGCAGGGGTCATTAACTGGTCCAGGAGGATTAGAGCAGTCATTTACGTACATCCTGCTGCTTTAGGGACTGTGGTTCAGGTTAATGATGCATGACAACATAGTAATTTATTATTTCCATTTCCATGTGAGAAGTGACGAAGTGACAGTCATGTATATACCATGCCATTTACGATGCAGAAGAAGTGAAGAAAAAAATATTGTAATACTATAGGGACTTACCGTCAAACTCTGCTGGTCCAACACCAACGATGATAACTGACATGGGAAGACATGAAGCCTTAATTGGAAACAAGAAAATATGATTAAGGATTCTGATAAAGAACACCTGATCTTCCTTATTTATCCAGGTTATGAATCAGCATCAAAAAGTTTGGTTAGAATATATAATAGTGTATTGGCAGATCCATACTCTGGAACAAAATTTTAAGCTGGCTTGACCATGACAGGTCATTCATATGCATGAGAGCTGGCAGTGAATGCTGTCTGCAGACCTCCATGGATCTGGCATGAAAAATTAATAGAGTCCTCAAAGAGGAAATTCTATGACACTTCTTATGTGACAGGTGTCCGTAGAAAAAAAGAGACAAGAAAAGAGAGAGAGAGCGAGAGAGAGAGTAGGTCTGTCTCATTAGGCATGACTAATCTGAGAGAAACCAGGATATTCATAGACTTTCACTTATTGTCTTTTATCCAGGAAACCTCCATTGCTTCTGCTCATAAAACCAAAATTTTCTTTCCAGAAAACTCTTTCATAATGTTCAATATCTTACATCCTTTTCAAGCCAAAGGGAATTTCATTGAGTTTATATACAGAAATAAGCCTGGCTTTGAGTGGACCTATGCTTTTAAGTTCCTATATTAAATGTAAATTTATAGCCTTATCCTAAATGACTTATAGAAGTGCTTTATTCTCATGCTAGTACAAACTGGTCAGAGTATGATTGGACGGAGTAAGAATATTTTTCCTCCATATATGGAAGATTGTGTTAGCCGGTTACAAAACACATTTGAGGTCATTTAACCAGCACTCCTAGGTTCTGTCTATACAGGTTTTACTATATAGTGAAAACCAAAAGAAATGTTACCAGTTTTAAAAGTAGCTATCTATTATTTTTCTTCATAACACATTTTCTTACTTAAAGTTAGTTGAATTTTAATTCTATATCAAGTTAACAAACAAGAAAAAGAAAAGTAGTTACAGAGAAAGGAACAGAATGGGCACACAACCATATACCCTTTTTTTGTTATTGCACTGCCTGCCAATAACAAATCGGGCAAAAAAAAAAAAAACTCTAAGGTGATTAGGAATTACTGGAACTGGGTAAAGAACCCATCAACACATTAACCCTGGACTGACAACTTGTGGTTGTAAATAAATCATGAATGGAAATCACTTAAACAACTTGGTGAAGTTGCATGGTAAAAAATCAGCAGTAAAAATCATAGCTATGTTTAAAAGTAAAAGTACGAGCATTTCCATTACATAACGTGAAGTGAACTCAAGCGATTAGAATTAAACAGCTGTGCGGTCATAAGAAAAATCACTTCTCAGTAAGATAAATCAGGTAAAAAGCTTTAATTTGCTAGGAAGCTTAAAGATCGTAATGGAAAAAGGTCATGTGGTCTGACGAATCCAGATTAATCCTATCCCAGAATGATGGGCGTCAGAGTAAGAAGGGAATTGCAAAAAGCGATAGACCCATCAAGCCTCTGGAGGCAGTGTTATGATCTGGGGTTGTTTGAGTTGGTCAGGTCTCGGCTCAGCAACGTTATGTGGCAATAAGTCAGCTGATTAAGTCAGTACTGAATGACCAGGGTATCAGATAAATAGACGTTTTCTTCCCTGATGGCACAGGCTTGTTCCAAGAGTGAATCTGGGAGAATGAGGAATTATTTTCACACATGAACTAGACACCACATTGTTTGCTGCAATCAAAGCTAAAGATGACTTAATGAAATCTTACAGTGTTAGACCTTTTTCTTTGGCCAGAGTGTGTATTATTTTCTGAGTTTAACTGGTAGAGAATAAACTGGTAGAGAACTGGTAGAGAATATGTAAGTGTGGTAATTGTATTGCTATTGGCCAAAATTAAACAATTCATGGTTTCTTAGGTTTTGCATTCTAAGCAGGATGATGCTCACAATTATAATGGGTTACAATTTAGCCATGTCAGGCTGCTGATTTTAATTCGTTTAGCATATTTCTATGAACAGTGATAACAGATCGAGCAGACATTTAAATATATTACAATTACAAATTTTAGATTAACTTCTATTGACCGTGACCTGATCAGTTTCTCATCATGTGAATGAGAGAATGCTTACATTGACGATGGACTCTTTGGTCTGGGCCATGTCAGAAATCACTCCATCTGTGATGATGAGGAGCACGAAATACTGCGAACCGTCCTTCACTGAGGCAGCGTACCTGTGGGGCAACATGTACATGACATTACAATAGCATCATGTGCTTTAAGACAGTTCTCTGATTGACCTTTCACATCATTGCTCATGCTCACATCATCTCAAGGCGTACTGAATCATGCCTCTTTGCTTATCTCACTCAAGGAAAATTGATGTCTCTCAAGGCTCCTTTCTAAATTTTCTTTTTTCTGCCTGTCAACTTTACTTTGCTCGTGGATTATCCGTGAAAGCCAAGTTCCAGACATGTCTGCTAAATGATTAATATAAATCTAATTAAAATAAAATATTAAAAACGTCTACGGCAAAAGAAATGCAAACAACCTGGCAGAAGTTCCTTTATAAAGAAAGTGCTAAAAATAAAGCATCAAGATTAATGAAATGAAGTGAAAACATCAAGCACTGCTTAACAGGTATAATAATCATTAAGATAATGATCATCTTTTTATACATGGAATTAAATTTTCTAACCTTTGCATTCGTTCTGTCCTGAAAGCCATAATGATATTTAGGGAGCAAACAGGCAACATATCCTTTTGACTTTAAAGACCATTTCCCACACATTTTTGTAACATTATTGTAACAGCTTAGTTGTATATCATTAAATAGTGTGGGTGTGAGCTGTGCCACAAACGTTGGGAGAAAACACAGAAATGACAGCAGCGTGAACTGACAGTTCAGCCTTCAGCTGCGTGCGTGTGCGTGTGTGTGTGTGTGTGTGTGTGTGTGTGTGTGTGCGCGCATTCGTGTGAGTGTGACAAGGGAATCAGTGGCAATGTATCTGTTAAGCTAAGCAGCTCTACATGTCACCCCTCTGACATGGTGTCATTTCCTGCTCGGCAAGATGGACACCAAATATTAACGCATCTTTTATTATGAACAGCAAGTTTAATTTCTACACGTCAAGTTGATTAGCATCAGAGTGGCAGATATACAGAATTCTTTAAAAATCATATGTTAATAACAGATCTTCAAAATCTTATCAAAATCTTCAGTGTTTTTCCTCCTGATAAAATATTAAAATAGACATTTTAAAATGTAAAACACTTATTCATCATAATATGCCTTTAAACATCAGTTGTTTATAAAAACATAATTTATCAGTACAGAGTTGGCATTAATTAAGGTTCATTACTCAAAGGTGTAAACACGCTACTAAAATGATCCTTCAAACAATTACAACCCCTTGACATACTTCATAAGACTTTAAGTATAAATAAATAAATACATAAATAAATAAATAAATGAATAAATATTATATAATAAGCAAGCAGTAAATTGTTATGTAATAAAGATTTGTCATGTGTATATATTTTGCAGTAATAATAATTTTATTATACTATTAATTATCAATATTATTTAGTTAATATAATTTTTATAATATGATATTGTTCATAATAAATATTATATTATGATATAATATTCAATCTTCGGTATTAACAATATTATAATTTAGTATAATTATTATATATATATATATATAATTAAATATTAATTATTAGAACCATATTAATAAATAAATACAGTGCCTGGTCAAAAAAATAATAATCCAATATTACGTTGAACCGCCTTTTGCTTTGACTGCAGCCATGGCATCATTTTAACAAGCTTTGCAATTCCATTTATTTACTTCCAGAGTCTCATTAATTTCTTACCAAGAATTTTAATTGTGTGTGATTTGAGTTGGACAATTGCATAAAGTCTCCTCCATCACATCACAAAGATTCGAAAAGGGGTTAAGGTCTAGTCTCTGGGGTGGCCAATCCACGTGTGAAAATGATGTCACACTCTCCCTGAACCACACTTTCACAATTTGAACCTGATGAAGCCTGGCACTGTCATCTTGGAATATGCCCGTGCCATTTGGAAAAACCTGGCCATTCATTATATTCATGTAGTCAGCTGACGTAAAATTTTTTGCCACATACTGTAACGTTGCTGAACTTAGACCTGAGCAACAGAAGCAACCCCAGATTATAGGGCTTGTATGGTAGGCAGTAGGCATAACTTCATCCCCCTCTCTTCTTACCCTGATGCACCCATCACTCTAGAACAGGGTAAATTTGGACTCATCAGGCCATATAACCGTTTTCCAATGCTCCACACTGCATTCTTTATGCTCCATAGCAAATTTAAACCTTTTTTCCGATAAGCCTCAGTGATGAGTGGTTTTCTTAAGGCTACACAGCTGTTCCCTTCTCACTGTGCGTGAGGAAATGCTCTTACGTTCACGATTAAACATGGTTGTGAGTTTCACTTTAGTTTTTCTTTTTTAAAATTAGATTTTACTAATAGTTTAAGTGCTCTGCTATCATGCTCATATTTCTTCCTTGAAGATGATGGGTCACCACTATCCTTCCAGGTTTTAATAATGCGTTTTACATTTATTCTTAACCTAATTTTAGTAGTTTCAGTCTTCTCCTTAGTTGTTTTCTTTGCTTGTTGCAGGCCAATAATTTGACCGTTATGAAACAGACCACAGGATTATTGTCTTCCAGAACCACATGTCTTCTGACATGGGTGTTTAAAAATTTGAAAAGCAATTCACTGCATCACTTGTTGCCAACCCATATTAATAACTGCAGTAATTATCCAATGGATGGCGCTTACCTATTTGCTTAGTTAAATGCAAGTGGTGACTTTTTTTGGCCAGGCAGTGTAGTTTATTATTGCACTTTAAAGAGTTACAACATTTTGTACGACACCTCTAGTATAAAAATTTAGAGTTAAAATCTTTATTATGCTTACTTGACGTACTTCTTTAAAAACGTGAGTTATACATAAATCATGAACCATGAGCATTTTCCAAACCTATAAAGTTATATTAAGAGGGGTTTTACTGTGCAAAGATTTTTTTTTTGTTCATCACATTTCAAATATAAAACTTTGTTTGAATGTATGTGTGTATTTGTCTTCTCAGTGTCTTTGCCTGCTTCCATCAAAATATCTGAATGAGTCAACCACTTCCCACAATCTCCAGTTAGCTGAAAAACCCCAAGCATTAAAACAAGCAATAAATAAAGCAATTTAAAATAAACCTGCCATTTGAATTACAGCTGGCACTAATGTCTAAGCCATGCTGTTACACAAAAAATGATGAAAGGTTCAAATATGAACAGCTGTTACAAACAATGATTCATAAATTAAATACTGCATATATTGACAAGACAGAGTGACACTGTTTATGCCTATGTACTACTAATTCTCAATGCTGTGCAATTCAGGAAGCAGCGCCATTCAAGATTTGCTTTATAAATCATATGAACTCCCACCTTTTCACACACACTTTATTAACTCACACATGGCCCCTTCGGCCAGCCCTGAGGTCAAGGGGTACAAATCGATCCCAGTGTAAACTAATTATGACAAGCACAAAGGACAAGCAAAGCACAGAGCCACTGGGCTGTATTGATCTATGATTTGATATTAGCGCCCACACACACCCTCACACAAACAGGGAAGCTTCTGCCAGCTCCCCACCTACTGTATCATCATATTATTAATCACAATTATTATACAAAAGTACCTCACATTAGATAATTTGCTGAAACTCCTATAAATCCATGCAGCAGGGTTCATACTCTCAGTTTACATGAGTAGTTCAGTTTTCAGATGATTATTTAAGAAATACTAAAAATGGCAAAGACCCAGAAATGGGGATAAAAGTTAGAAAATTATTTATAAAAGTACGACTAGGGAAAAATGGAAACAAATGGCAGAAAATAAATATGAGAGTAAAATATTAGGTGTTAGCTGTTACTTTATAATCAATGATGTATTGAATACCTTGAATACCGAAAAAACGCCTGCCGAGCAATTAGATATAATTTAACAGTCTTGCTTTAAGGCTAAAATATACTTGAAGATGTTTCACTACTAAACAATATGCACCACATTATTTTTGTTGCTTTTATGGCAATGCCAAGATATGAAAATTGATGATGTAACATTAACATGATATCATATTAACATAATACTTTATGTTTTCCTGACAGTATCAAAAGCATTGTTTCCAAACTCAATCTGGCTGTAATGCAAATCATCAGTTTATACATTAACAGCTAATTCATAATAGACATGTATGATAAGTACTGGACATAGTCTTAACCTATAATAAATTGAGATGGAAGCATTCTCCAGTGTCCTTTGCACTTGCCTGGTAACAAGCTACATTATATGTCACATTAACTCTTGCTCTGATTTGTTGCCGTATGGCTACGACTCCAAGACGGCTCCCTGTGACTATTTGCCCATTACGAGTTGACTATACACAATACTAAATGTAACTATCAATTGGTAACAAGTATGCTGTTTTGTTCTGTGATCAATAATAATAAAAAAAAAAAAAATAGACATATAAAAAATTATCTGTTTTGATATGCTGTTATAGGAAAATAATCAACTTTGGGGCGGTAATGTCCCTCCAATTTACATGAGGCTGCAGAACTTTGTTGTTGATTGTTTTACAATCACAGCACACCCCATCATGATATATTCCTTACACAGTATACACCCCCAGACTAGAATTGGAAATTAATCACCAATTCATAATTTCAATAAAACAGCAATGGAAAGAGAATAGAATTTTGAATTTGAATTGATTTGCTCGACTTTTAAATGATATACCATTTAACTACTTATGCTGTATACAATCAGCTCTACAATTATTGACACCCTTTGTAAACACGTAAAATGGTTCTGAACAAATAATCACGTCATGTGGTCTTTAAAAAACTAAAATATGTTTTTATATAAAGAGGTTTTTTTTGTAGTTATTACAATATACGTACTTACTTCAGTTAACTGCAATATTCTGCATTTTCAATGCAGGCTTAGACTTTTTTTTTTTTAATCCCTCTGTGTTTTGTACCAGAAAAACTCTACAGGATGCCAATAATTCATGTGCTGACTGTAATTAGATGTTAAGTTCAGAGTAAACAGCTCTTGGGAGCAAACTTTAATGAATGTAGGTGAGAAGACATACATACCTTGCTACGTGGTTGATGACGGGTGAGAAGTTGGTGGGTCCGTAGAGCTGCACAGACTTCAGGCTCTGGTAATATGCCTCCATTACACCATCTATTCCATTACAGTATGGGTTCTGTGGGTTCCCGTTCTGCATAGTAAACAAACAAAAATTACATTAAGACACTAAGCCATGAATCAAGGGATTGGATCAATGTAAATCAATGGGTCGAAATTCTAACTGACATCACTGAAATTAAGTGGTTGAAGACATACACACAACAACATGTGTGGCAGCAGTGTAATCCACATGTTCAAAAAAAATTTCATGTTTACCTAGTTACTTTGGTATAAAAAAAAATACATAACAGTTTGACCAGCATGTTCAAAATTTCTCTCAACTTTTGTTCATATATAAAAAAATTTTTCTTAATCTATTTGAAGTGTATTCATATAGAAAAAAAACAACTCTTATTATTAAATATATACAAAACGACAGATATGCAGTACAAATAAAAACAGTTACTATACTAAATAAATGCTAAATAATACAAAATAATAAAATCATAGAACTGGGGCTATGCACCAAAAATTATTAAACATATGTTCAAACCAAAATACAATGCCTTATATAATGTTGAGTATTGAAATTTGTACTTAATGGGTTTCATAAAATGGAATAAAGAGATTGGAGTTTACCTCTGTTTACGTGTGTAATATTATGTTTTCAATAACCTAGCTAAACAGGGAATTTAATTCAGCTGTGCCCTTTGAGCTGCATCATTACAATCAAATGAATGTGAAGTTTAGCTTAAAATGAGATATGTTTACATGACAATCTGGAGTAGTGAATAGTCATTATTCGGGTCATAGATAGAGGAACAGGAGCAAAAAAAAAATTAATAATCTGTTCAAGACCCACTTATGCATTCCTAATAAAAAAAGCTTTTTCAAAATCCTAAAAAATATATTTTCTCTGGATCTTTGCAGTACTGTATATTGATTTTAGAAAGTATAAAAGTTTATTGAAAGCATAATTAATAAAAAAAAAAGTATTAAAAAAATATATATATGTAAGTACTGTATATTAGAAGTTTTAATCAGTCAATACATGGAAGCATCTTCTTAACCATTCAATACTCCTACACTGTTTCTCATCGAGCATGAGCCCTTTATATACTGCACTATGGTTGAAAGGCATTAGTTTCTTTGTGAAATAAAGACTCTATTTAGGCTAAACATTCAATCCTAGATGTTTATTTTTTTCCAAACAAGGGGATATAAAGTGCTCCTTCACAAGCTGTTGAAATTGTAGCTATTAGTAGTGAATTTACATCAAGGGGCCAACAGTGTAATTGATATACGGGCTGGCAAACAACAGCATTTTAACTGTTCTTTAAACAGCCGAGAAGAAAATTCTGGCTTTGTAATTTCTTGTGATTGCAGTGTAAATGTATCACATTACAGTATTACAGTATGCGAATATTAGTTCACAGCCTCTCATGTTAAGGAAGTATCATTTATCATTATTATTTAGTGTGTTACTGTGTAGGCAACATCCTGTGACTGAATGTTCATTTACTCTGAAAAAAAAAAATATATCGAAGGAGTTGATGATCCTGGTGTTAGTGTTAGATTAAGGCTGTAGTGGGTCTACAGATTCTGGCTAGAGAATAAAATAAACTGTAAAAACAGTAAGCACAATTGGAAACAAAAAAGGCAAAAACATTTTTTTGTGAATGCTTTAATGTTTCTAATGTTACAAGGGTCACTCACCAGTGCGAATTCGTGGGATACTCGGCCGTCAGGGGGCAGTTTGGCACCGAAGCCCAGAGCTGGGAACATCTTGTCACTGTCATAGTCCTGAATGATCTCTCCCACGGCTTTGAGAGCCATGCCGTAGGCATTCAGCTGGTATGGACTCATGTAGTGCAGGGAGGTTGGCTGGGCAGGGTTGCCTAGGAACCAGAAAAAAAAAACTGTCATAGGTCAATATCGTGCTTTAATTCTTAAGTAAATACAGACTTGAAGGGAAAACATAATAACATGCACTGTATGTGCTCCATGCCATGAAATCTTCTCACAAGTGAAATATGCACACTGTTAAAGTTTAAAACACAAGAACATTGTTGCTAGGCAACTGGAAAATATGAGCATGGCAGATAGCTAATGATTCAGGCTAATGATTTGCGTAGCTAGCACAATGTACTTACAAATAAAAGCTTAGAGAGAGTGGAAAACAAAACTGTCAGGAAATAAATATTTCTGCATTATTATTTCACTTAATTACCAACAAAACAAAATGACACTCTAATTACAATTTTTGCATTAATGACACTAAACTTCCATGCGTTCTGCCATGGAGACATCACCATTGCATCACAACTATAGAACTGCAAGCTATAAATAATTGAGAACTGATATAGTGAATAGCACACGAGTGAACCAGTCATATGGAATATTTTCATAAACATGAAAAACTCAAGACATCAATTAAATGAATCATAAGCAAGCCGGAGTATAATGAGTATACATAACTGCTAAGACTTCTCTAACTGGGAGACGTCACCCCTGAAATACAATGTTCATCATAACGCATGGGCTCACAGCCTACAAATTTTGTGCTCCAATAGACTTTACCCTTTGATTTTGTTTACGATTTTTCAGATCAGATGAACATTAACATTAAACAACTAACTGTAACAAATGCACCAATGTACATGTATATATCAACATGTTCATAATAAACATTTATGTTCAATATTGTTCATGGTCCATTACAAATAAAATGTAAAAAAAAAAAAAAAAATCAATTTTATGTTGAAGCAGCTCTGAAATTGTCTGCATGCTATTACAGTAGCTTTCCTGCTCCCACTCAGCAGATAAGCATTGAAATCCAGAGGTCATTGCACGCTGAAAGCTACTTCATCATTTCTCTGAACTAGATATAATGAAAGTGGTCCTCTAATTTGGCGAGGCTTTGACCTCTCCACTGCACGCTGTGCCTCTGTGAATGGATCTAAAAGCCAGGTCTTTCTTCCTCATCATGCTGATCACAGCTCTTTAATATGTAACACCTCACCCATTATACTGAAGGAGGGCTATCAGTGGCTGTTGTTTGGGCCTGAATTACATGCATTTCAATAATTCCCAAAAGCCCACTGGTGCCCACTGCACTCACCGTTTGAGGCGGTGAAATCAATTGCCACGGTGAAATTAATCTGAGTCCTGCGGAACAAAAAAAAAAAGAAAAGAGAGAAAAAGGAAACAGTTATTTGTTAGGTTTTAACCTAGCGTGTGTAATAATATCTGGTAAGAATATCCAGTTGACTAAACTAAATTAATTTCAGGATTTAATAAAGCTGTCAGCTATAGAGATATTTAAGCTTCATGTATCTACAGTATGTACGTGAGAGAACAAACCTATTACATAAAAAAAAAAAAAAAAAGGCTAGTTAAACCCAGAGGGTATAGCGAGCTTTACTGCTCTCTCTTACCATAAACAGACAGGACTGGCATTACACAAGCATTAATAAAATATAATATACCTACCTTAGTACCTTAGTAAGTGGCCCATGTTTGCCCAATGATTTTGCTATATAATTTTAAAATGATATCAGTCGTTTATTGGCAGGATTTCCATCTATGCAAACTAGTTATCTGATTTATTGAACATCCCACATATCTGTACTTATCTTGCACCCTCCTCCTGTGAGCAGTATGCGCTACTGAGAATGCTGTTTAATTAGAAAGAATAGCAGATATTGTTCCCCTGATACAATGTCTATCCATCTTTTTTCTACTGAATGAACTGAATATTCTTGAAGTTTTTAAAAATATTCTTCATCATCATCTCCTTTTTCTTTTCCTTCTTTGTTTATATTTTTAACAATGTTTTCCATAGAACCCTAAGAATTTGTGCTACTTATTAAATACAGTATATACTGGCAGGAATTCCATATACTGTAAGCCATCGTTTTTTTGTTTTTTTTTTATCAGTAATTTACCAATTGCCGGCGCAGGCACAGATTAAGAGTTATAAGGCTTAAATGTTGTTGTACTATAAATGCACATTTTAACAGATCAGTGCACATGTAAGCAGCTAACCTGGAATCTCTAATCAGAATGATATCAATTGGACTGAAGAAATATTGTCTATGTAATCGCAGTTGAGAAAGCTGTTGCTCATAAATATAAATACGATGCATCCTGTTTTAGTTGCAAATTACTTTAAATAAGATACATTTGGCACCAGAGGCAAAAACCATTAAATGCATTGGATTCTATTAGGCAGTGGTTTCTCCTTTATCTTGGTACTTATTTCTTATAAGGTGAGGCTGACCGCAAAACTAGACAGACCCAGAGTATACACCAACAATGATCTTTTTCTAGAAGCATGTATTTGTCTTTCTGTAAATCTCAGGTATCAGGAAGGCTGGAGGAGACCATGAATTGGATATGTTCATATACAGTATGTGTGTCTGTATATATGTGACTTGAGCTTGTGAGGAAAGTCTGTTTATTGTCATTTTGCTAGGCCTTTAATCTGTGCCACTTAGGTAATATATTCCTGAAGAGTTCTTCACAGCTGGTATTCTTTAATTAAACTTTTGTTTTAATAGCAAACAATTTTTTGTAATCTAGTGGTGCATGTACGTGGGCGAGGGATGTGTGTGTGTGTGTGTGTGTGTGTGTGTGTAGCTATGTCCTGCTAGAACGAAGCAAACCAGAATGCAAAACAAGCATTTCACTGCATATCGTACTGTGTATGACTGTGTATGTGACAAATAAAATTTTAATTTGAATGATGTTTTAAGTACAGGGCCTGTCTTCTCTAGCTATACTGTCCTTCTTACCAAGTTTACAACTGAAGATGTGCGCACACACACACACACACACAATAAATTATATAAACATTGGAATACAAATATTGTTTAATATTAAACCATCAGTTTAATTATTCTTCAGAACGCCAGCTGTGAAAAACTCTTCAGGAATATATTAATTTAGTGGCACAGATTAAAGGCTAAGCAATGTGACAACAAACAGACGTCCCTCGCAAGCTCAAGTCTTATTATATGAGCTTATTTATTATCCATACGCAAGATGGCAAGCTCATTATGAGAGACATTTGCAGATAGCAACGGAGTTGATGAAAAGCGGCGGCTACACAAAGAACTGGTGAAGAAGGAAATGGAGAAATGAGAACCAGAGGTTTACAAGAAGACTTAAGCAAGGACAAAAAGTCAAATCACATTTATATTAAAGCATTCATTTTTATACATTGTTGTTGGCAACTTTACACAGGGCCTGCATGGCAGATGTTACAAATTAACATAAACATTAACACAACCCCGTTTAAGAAAGTGTGATTATTGCTAGTTATATAGCATTTTCTGAAGGAGTATCTACTATTCCTTTAAGTTCCTTGCCATGGCAAAGTCTTGAAGACTCAGAGCTTTGCAGTTTCTAGGAAACAGGCTTCATTTTTGTGTAGGAGCAAATGTTTTATAGCTCCTATAGTAACTTGTTTCATGATCATTAAACAACATTAAACATAACTTTTAATGAATCAAATGTATGTTTCTTTAATTAAAATATAATTTCTGTCAAATTTTGGCATCTTATTTATTGTGTATTTTCTTTCAAAGCTTCAAGCTTTACAAAACATTGCTCTGGTGTACCTGACTGAACCGATCATCGCGATCTGCCTCAGATGGAATTCTATCAGTATCAGGCTTTACTTTTAACACCATGGGAGCTATAGAGCATTCTCTATAGTGGTACCAAGGCTCTGGAAGCGACTCACTCCTAACAGCTGCCAAGACTCACCTTTTTTATTTAGCATATCAACTTTAGTGTTTGTTTTATATATGAAATGTAATAAATTAATTCATTTTACTTATTTACTTAGTTACTTGTTTGACTTCTACTTATGAACTGTCAACTTACTGATCAATTAATTTTATTTTATGCTATACTTATCTTGTTAATCTTTAATTGTCATATATTGTTTATTGGTTTTGTTCTTCATTCTTTTGTTGTTGTTCTTTAACTGTTTATGTTCAATGTGTCCTTGGGTGCTTCAAATGGGCTCATAAATAAAATGTATTATTATTAAGTTTATTCGTCACATATACATTAATACACAGTGATTGTTTTTTATTCCTCGCATGTAGCATATTTGTTAGTAGCCTGGGGTCAGGGTCAGCCATTATACAGCGCCCCTGGAGCAGACAGGGTTAAGAGCCTTGCTCAAAGGCCCAACAGTGTCAACCTGGCAGAGCTGAGGTGTGAACAATTGACCTTCCGATCAGTAACTCAGAGCCTTAACACACTGAGCCTTAATATACTAAGCCACCACTACTCAAATAATTAGTACTTCATTAATCCCAGAGGGAAATTGTAATTTTCACATACAGTGGGACAAAAAAATATTTAGTCAGCCACCAATTGTGCAAGGTCTTATATAAGAGGAATAAAAAAAATGTATGTGTGCTTTTATAAAAGATCTGCTTTGGCGTTATACACCCAGTCATGCTTCTTTCCTTACTTAATTACACTCTTAGAGGCGTAATTCTCTTTTTAAGGTCACTGGCTGTCGTATAAGCATTTCACTGCATATTTGAATTTGAATTGAATTTATTTACAGAATCAATTGACCACATATTTTTGTAAATTGATCATTTAGCATTCCAAAGGTAGTAATTCATATTAAAATCACGTTTTGCTGATGTAATTTTCAGTTGTGGTACTTTAAATCAATCCACAACCCTCAACAACAGACTTCCATACTCACTGAGTAGTGAATTCTGTAAGGAATACCCTTCTGCTGGTCTGGCTCTATTAACAGATGCTTGGAAATAGAAAAAATGGAGAGACTGAGGCAGATTTGAGTGAACATGCCCAAATATGTAGATGATGCCCAGTTCATTCCTCCAGCCATCTGCTCTGAGGGCAGCCTCCAGCTGAAGGGGTGAATAGGAACTCTTCAGTGAACCAGTCCTCTTCCTGTTCTCTCACACAGACCAAAATCACCTTCAGCTCCTTGCACATCTGACACACAATGCCTAAACATGTCCTAATAGATTGCACAACTGGAATTGTTGAAAATTCTGCTGTCTATTTTTGACCAGCTAGCATTGCATTGTGGCCAGATGAGACAGAAATCGGAATACGCATAGTCATCCTATTTGGGGATATAAGGGAAATGCATAAAATGAAACGTCTTCATAGGTAATATAAATCTGGTGTTTTTAGGTAAATCTTTACCATGTCCATGTCTTATGTTTAAGTTCAAAATTTTATTTACTTTTACTTACTATTTACAAAATATCATTGCTATCTGTCTCTCACACTTTATGAAATGTCTTGTAAATGAGGGTGTAAAAATTATTGACATTTATAGAAAACTTCAATCACAGTATGCTAATGAGACTCTTAGCTGCAGTAAAACGTTTGAATGGTACAAATGTTTTAAATGAATGATGAATGAATGATGATCCTTGTGAACATTCACAGAGTAGGGCACCCGATCCTTGCTAAAAAGATGCATCTGTCTGTGGGGACTGTACACACAATCATTTCCAAACATCACTTGTATATTATAGGAACTCGACTAGGAGGTGTTGCCACATCCTACGTATCATCCTGACCTCACTCCAAGCCATTTCTATTTGTTTGGGTCTTCCCTGGGAGTCCAGCTTTTGAGACATGAAGCAGACATGGAGAAAACTTTCTACCTCGCTGGTATACAAATACTAGTGAAACTCTTGGATTAGTACATTAGAGAAGCGGGGGATTATATAGAGAAATAAAGGGAGTTTTTACCGTCATAAACTGTGCGTTCAGTTATTGTGCATGATGAACAAGTTTGTTGTCTCAACAATTTGTTGTTCCATTTCATCAAAACGCTTCATTTCAGAAATGGCAGGTTAATCAAGCGAATGCGTGCAAAACTAACAACAATGACACTCACAAAAAAACTGTAGCTATGATTGCATGAAGAATAATCAGTAATGCCTTTGGTATTCTACACTAGGCTTTATGTGATGTCACACTTTGGAAGTTTGGACTGTTCACTCAGTGATCACTTTGCATTTATGAATGTGTGATAGAAGTGAGAAGTTATTATTATTACTAATTCACCAGTATAACTAGTGTAGGTACAAGGTACCAAATAAAACCAGGAATATTGATAAATATCAATGAAGGAACCTGAGTTGACCATAGAAGAAGTGGCTTGAGCTTACAAACTCTTGATAAAAAAATAAAATAAACTTAATACATGTACATAATAAAAAAACACATCAACCTGCAGTAACAGCTGTGAAAAAAAAATCTTTCTTCCTAAGGAGAGCACGTTGACATTTTGTGAAATGTCAGTGGTATAGTTTAAATGCTAAAACCTGAAAGTATGCACAGCATGTCATAAGTACTGTAAAATTTACTACTTGGAGGAATAGATGCCCATGCATTAAAAAACATGAGCGTGAACAGTTATATTTTCCTGTCATTCGCTATCTGTTTTGTCCCTGACACAACCTATGGGAGTCATCATCAGCTAGCAGTGAGAAAGATCGTGAGAGACAGAAAGGAAAAAAAAAAAAGAGTGAAAAGAACGGGAAGGATGGATGTGCATGCTGTATTGGTGGATAAAACATTCACTTCGGAGCAGAAAGTTCTTTCTGTCCATACTACTTACAAAGTTAGGGTACACTACCATCAAACAAACTAACGCACACTTAATTAAATCAATTAATGGTTAAAATTTGTCAAAAATTATATTAATTTTGACTTAAAGAAGTGGAACTTTTGGAAATGGAATATTTCACCATTCTTAAAAGAGGTAAAATACTTTTGTCTCCAAAGCCCAGGCAGAAAACCATCTGGGGTATTAGCAGTGCATATGTCAAATGAAATCTGAAAAGAGACCCACAGGAAAACACCTCCATACTTGAGGGGACTAAAAGAGAAGGAAAGCAAGATTTCCTTCATTCCACAAAATGGCACATCAGTGCCTTCCCATAGAAGATGTCAGTGTCAGTTCAATAAATAGAGGCTTAGCAGCAGCTGCTGCTTACTGGAGCTCTCTGCAGTTCAACAGCATATAATAGAGACCATTATATCTGAACATGAATCCAGGTAATAAGTTTGAAAGATAGGAGTCATAGGAGCCACATATTGAAGATCTGAAACTCATCTGAATCTCCCAGCTGACACCTCTGTCTGGCATAAAAGTTTTATAATTTTACATTCTATGCGTTCATAAAGTTGCAGATGTACTCAAGCCAAAAAGGGAAATTTTAACATTACTGTAAAGTGGATGATAATGGATGCCAAGCTGCTTTGACAGGTTTCATCTGTGAGAAAAGTTACACAGCTAGGCAACTACATTGACAAGCATAAAAACTAATCCTGGTGCAAAAAAGGTTGCTATAGATGGTGCGACATTGCAACATGTTGCATCAATTTCCATCATATTCAGATTTAATTATCAGTGCAGTCAACTGTGAGGTTGCGGCTGACCTTTCAAATGATGTTAACTGCATAAAATGTCGAAATAAAAGGTGGAATTAAAGTATCTGTATTAGAGTAAGATTTCTCATCAAGGGTCATTTTATAACACTATTTTAAACATATCCATAAACTATTGGGTCTGACCAACATTCCAAGAGCTTATTCTTGAATGTAATGACCCAGCAGTGCCATTATAGTGAATAAAGAGATGTTACATCTGCTTTTCAAAACATTTGTGAAAATGGGTAAAAAAAAATGGAAAAACATATCTGTGAAATAAGTATAGTGAGCGAAATGACTGCATCAGACAGGAAAAGATCTAGTCACAGTTGCAATTAATGGAATATATGTTTATTTTGCTGGAAAAGCAAGCAGGAGAGTTTTGTTCATGCATGAGTGACATGCTTGGGAAATTCCTCATGACACGCCCTCAATGCCAGCAGATGTTATAGTTTGGAGGTATGGGGCTGGGCTAGGAGACAACGAGGGGACGGGGAGGATGGTTTGATGAATCAGGAAGGTATAGATATGTCATAGAGGACAAAGATTTATTTATTTTTTATTAAATTCTGGAACCTTACTGAAAAGTCGGATGATCTCAATATTAAACTGTGCCTTTCAAAGTATACTTTAAATCTCCGAGTCTATTCAGTATGTACATGTCATATGGAGCGGTGAATGTAAGGTATATACCATATGGATATATTTACATAATCTGTAAAAAAAAAAAAAAAAAGTGGATTTTAGCAGTATGCCCTCAAAGGTTAAATTCCTCAATCAGTGTCAACTCGACCCAAAAGCAACAAGTAAGAACTGGATCATGTGAGCTGAAGTATGGGTCACCTACAGTGTCTTGCAAAAAGTATTTACAGTGGGGCAAAAAAGTATTTAGTCAACCACCAATTATGCAAGTTCTCCCACTTAAAAAGATGAGAGAGACCTTTAATTTTCATCATAGGTATACTTCAACTACGAGAAACAAAATAAGAAAAAAAATCCAGACAATCACATTGTAGGATTTTTTAAATAATTTATTTGCAAATTATGGGGGAAAATAAGTATTTGGTCAATAAGAAAATTTAATCTCAATACTTTGTTATATACCCTTTGTTGGCAATGACAGAGGTCAAATGTTGCTGGTATTTTGGCCCATTCCTCCATGCAGATCTCCTCTAGAGAAGTGATGTTTTGGGGCTGTCGCTGGGCAACACGGACTTTCAACTCCCTCCAAAGATTTTCTATGGGGTTGAGAGCTGGAGACTCCAGGACCTTGAAATGCTTCTTACGAAGTCACTCCTTTGTTGCCCGGGCAGTGTGTTTGGGATCATTGTCATGCTGAAAGACCCAGCCACGTTTCATCTTCAATGCCCTTGCTGA
>JAQMYJ010000004.1:14506994-14539723 GCA_030014305.1 Clarias laeviceps
GGCCTCTCTCATCTTTTTAAGTGGGAGAACTTGCACAATTGGTGGCTGACTAAATACTTTTTTGCCCCACTGTATATCATTTGAACTTTTCTATATTTTGTTACGTTACAACCACAGGTACATGTATTTTATTGGGATTTTATGTGATAGACAGAAAGTGGCACATAATTGTGAAGTGAAAGGAAAATGATATTTTTTTTTCAAAATTTCACTGTTTTCAAAAAATGCTTTCACGGTGTATAATTTAATCTCAGTACAAATTCAGCTGTTCTGTAAAGACCTCAGAGGTTTGTTAGAGAACATTAGTGAACAAACAGAATCATAAGGCCCAAGGAACATACCAGACAGGTCAGAAATAAAGTTTAAAGCAAAGTTAGTTTATAAAAAATATCCCAAGCTTTGAACATCTCATGGAGAACTGTTCAATCCATCATTAGAAAATTGAAAAAGTATAGCACAACTGCAAACCAACTAAGACCTAAACTGACTGGCCGGGCAAGGAGAGCATTAATAAGAGAAGCAGCCAAGAGGCCCATGGTAACTCTGGAGGAACTGCAGAGACCCACAACTCTGGTGGGAGAATTTGTCCACAGGACAACTATTAGTCGTCCACTCCACAAAACTGGCCTTTATGGAAGAATGGCAAGAAAGCCATTATTAAAAGAATGATATACGAAGTCCCATTTTCAGTTTGCAACATGCTATGTGGGGTCACAAATATGTGGAAGAAGGTGCTCTGCTCAGATGAGACCAAAATTTAACTTTTTGGTTTAAATGCAAAACACTATGTATGGCACAAAACTAACATTTTGCATGGTAGTGGCAGTATCATGTTGTGGGGATGCTGTTCTTGCTGGTCAGAGTTGATGGGGAATATACAGGGAAATCATAAAGGAAAACCTGTTAGAATCTGCAAAGCATATTCATGTGTTAGATTGGCCCAAAGTCCAGACCTAAATCCAAATGGGAATTTGTGGCAGGACTTGAAAATTGCTGGTCACACGCGTTCTCCATCATGCAAAGCTGGTAGAGACACACTCCAAAAGACTTACAGCTGGAATTACAGTGAAAGGCCTTTCTATAAAGTACTGACTTAGGGACGACGAATACAAATGCATGCCACACTTTTTAAATATGTATTTGTAAAACAACATTTATCATTTTTCTTTCACTTCACAATTATGTGCCACTTTTTGTTGGTCTATCAAATAAAATCCCAATAAAATACGTTTGTGGTTGTAACATGACAATATGTGGAAAAGTTTAGGGTGTATTTATAACTTTGCAAGGCACTGTACGTATAATAACCTAACATCTCCTTGTTCCCATTATGTTTCAGAGTTGATACTGTAAAACACTGTAAGCATCTGTCATTGCATCTGTAAATACTGTATATATAAAAAACATATTGGATCTGGAGATTTTATCATATCTAATTATGGAACGTGTATTTTATTTTTCAGGGTAAGAAAGAACTTGTTAATGTAAAGTAAAATATGTTAGGTTTGAGTATAATTACTAGACAGCAAGCCGTCAGAAATAACATACAAAATGAATGAATCAATGATTCAACTACAGATTTAAATACCACCTCTTACTTTTAGTCACCTCACACATTTTATTGAACCACACTTTTCACGAGCTGATTTACAAAATGAATCTTGTTGCTTGATTCAGGAAAAGGGGTCTAAATCAATAGACCCCCTTCGTAGCCAGTTTCTACACCTTTGAGCACGAACGTCAATCAAGGCTGAGCTCTAGTACTATAACTCAATACAAATGTTAATCGTAGCATGGAATGCTTGTGATGTCACAGTTTCAAGCCACTAGAAAAATGGATTCAGATCAAAACTCCTGAATGTTTTACCTGCCATAGTAATTGTTAACAGCTCTGTTAATACACAGGTTCATTTTTCTCATGGCTTTTTTTTACTGCTCAGTCTGACTTCTTTGTCAGCATCGGCAACAAAAGGATATTTAAAATCTTTCTGGTTGTATTAAGTTTAAATATGCCCTAATCAGACACATATTGAAACCGGTTTGAATCTTTGTAAAATAAAATATTAAATAAACTTATTATAATTACATAAATCAAATAATCTGAACAGCTCTGTACAAATATGCTATTTTCTGTTTGCACAAGTTAATAAATATATTTTTGTGAATATAGACAATGGATTTAAAATGTAAGATATGTATCTACACACTGTTATTCAACATCCCAAAAGTATAATAATTTCCTATGTTCAGAAACAGCAGAAATGGCAATTATTTGTAAATAAAGAAATCAAACACACTGCAATTTAGCAGATCCCTGAATAACACTTATCTCACAATTATCGGATAATTAGGTGCACTTCATACACAGTGCCAATCACTCCACTCCAAGTTGAGCCAAGTGGATGCAAAGGAATGAGGCATGAAAAGGTACAGTAGGTTGAACAGAGAGAAAGCACTATATACACATTATATCACATGGTATATCACAAAGACTTCATGGAGACAGATAATAGAATCAAACATTAGCACTTAGCTATATTAATCCTCAGCTGATGATTCAAATTTTTCTGTAAATTAAAGTGCATCTTTAATGCCTAAACCATAAAGGTCAAAACCATTACCAGGGATCCAACCATATAAAACACACAAATGCAGGTCCCTTCAGCAAGAGATCACATGCTGCCAATGTAACGATGTGGGTCTCATGAGGGGCAGATCCGCACGAGAACACTTCTTGCTGTTCAGAAAGGGCAGATCTGCAAACAGAATTCTGAACAGGCATGTCTGAGGATAGCTAAATGCGCGGTTGCCAGGCACCGATGCCGTAAAGACAATCAGCTCGAACATGCTGCACCTGTCAGTGTGTTTATTTAAGGCCCTCTGCTACCTGCGAAATTCGTCCAAACATTATGTAGTACCCAGTATGGCTTTAGGGCCTAAGACAAAGACAAAGCGCGCATGAACACAAGCCAAAGACAAAGGTTGAGACCCAGCCGATGTCCACAAAAGCTGGCGTTCTAGAGAAAAAGAGAGAGAGAGCAGTACACCATTGATCACGCGTATGCTCAGTTTAAGTTTAAAAACAGAATATAAGTAACACATAAGCCCTTGGAAAGAGTTGACTCTTCCAGAGATGGCATGAGCTTTATTTTTAGTTATCAGAGCCCCGCCGAGTCTTGAGGAGACAGCAGAGCACTGTTTGTTTTCTGTTTTCTTTAATTTTCTTTTTAGTTCCAGTTAATGATCCCGCACTATCTCCAAATGGGAAGGTCTTCCAGAGTGTGTCATAAGCACTCTCACATCCTCCTATTTCATTAACCTCCTTAGCAGCCTTGCATAAGGGCTCTTACAAGTGTCATTACATCCCATGGTGCGACTCTCAAACCCGCACCACGTAACAGCCAAGAAAAGAAAAAATAAACAACAATCAATGTGTCCCTTCCTGAGACTAAAAAAAAAAAATGCATAGGTACACCCCTCTATGAGGAAAAGCTTTAACTTCAACGAACCAGTTAGCATCCACTTCCATCCATCCATCAAACTAGGAACCTCTGTAGTACAACTAAGGATCGTGGAGGCCAATAGTGACCATTGTATTTATTCCCATTTTTTTACAACTGTGGTATAATCTACGGTTAGCATTCACACCTTCAATTACAAACTATGGACAATTTGGGAAAACCAATAAGCCTAATCTGCATGTCTTTGGACTGTGGGAGAAAACCGGAGTACCCGGAGGAAACCCACCAAGCACAGAAAGAACATGCAAACTCCATGCACGCCGACCCCGAGGAGCTAAAGCCCGTGCAGATGCAAGGCGACAGTGCTAACAACTAAGCCACTCCATTGGGAACACTGAGACACCATCCAAAAGCAAAAGTCTGGTAGCCCAGCTAGGTCTGTGTGGACGTAATGTGAGAATGGTCTATTCCGTTTCCATCATGTGTCTGCTACCTAACTGGCATTGCACCTTCCTCCCGCTCTTTATCTTGCACAAATTAGCTTCACATGATTTACCAGAAGGCAATCCATTTACACGGACATAAAGCACAAAAGGGCCACATTAAAGTATTGCCATCATTAATTTTTATGTGTCTGGTATATACGAATAAGTATATCACTTTTTTTTTTGAGTGACCGTCCATACTGAAATGCTTATATACACACACGCACCTGGGCAGGGATCAGCACTGCCCAAATTTCTCCCCACACTCTAAATGGCCTTATCCACCCACAGTTTTTGCCTGCATGTATTCATTCTGCTCCAGTCTCTCAGCAGGATACAGGTGACATTCAAAAGTCCTGCTGCTCTGCACTGTAGAACAGCAGCACTGTGTTTAACAATGCTACACAGAAAAAAAAAGGAAATCCACACTGAACATGCAGTGTTTTCAATAAAAGCAAAAAAGAAATTTGCTAGCTATGCCCTATATTTCGGTGCTTGGACATGGTGCATAGAAATAACCACTCACCCGCCCTTAATGTAGTCTAGGAAGGTGACTTCAATATCCACAAGGAATGATAGAAGTGTAACCTAACAACAGAAAGAGAGCAAGAAGACAGTTTGAACAGAGCATACTGATTGCCTCTAGCAAATTATTACACCTCATTAATTTTACAGTACACAGCATCCATTTACTGTAAAATCCAATCAGAGCTTCACTAATTTGACAGCAGAAATTTAAAATTATAGCAGACATCCTTCCACAGATTACTCCTACGCCCTGCACAGAAGTAGATAAGAACCACCCATGTTCTACTTACCGTTCCGGAATTGAGGTATTTTTTCTTCTTTCCCTTTTTTTTTGGATTAATTACCTGTTGGAACAGACAGATATTTTTCATTAATTTGTGAAGCAATCAAGAGATAGTCACTGTAAAAATACTCAGCATTTTTTAAAGCCTACCTCTATCTACTGTACTGTATGAATTTAATACGTTCTGGAGGCGAATTCTTAAGGTGAAATTTGTATTGCGAAACACATTTTCCCCATATAAATAATGTAAATGCAGTTTGGCTGTTCCAGCCACCCAAAAATATTTATTACCAATGTTACCAATTTCCAACACTATAATCATATTGTTGCATATAAAATACAATCAAAACATTTAAAAAGACATGTAATGAAGTAAAACATACAATAAATAAACATTAAAACTGACTTTATGATTCCTCTTGACATCGACTGCTTTAAAAACGAAACTAAGGGTGGCTACCTTTTCTTCTTGCTACCGGTCTTGATAACATTATTGGGACCCATGGTGCTATGTGTTCACTAAATCTTGCACAAAATGCGGAAACCCCCCCCCACAAAAAATATGTAAACGTGCTCCACTTGGCTTTCACGCATGCGTGAAAATTAATAAACATAATGCAAACAAGTTTTGAACAAGTTTTGGAACTTATGCACAGGTTCAATGTAAGCACAAGCTGGCGCACGGTTTGGCCGCTCATATGACAAAAATGCTTCGTATGCCGAGGCAAATTCCTTGCAAAATTTCAGCTCTCGAAGAAATATTTTGTGAGGCCTGGCATTCGCATGCCGAGGTACCACTGTACCTGTAGTATGTGCAACTGTATTTTTACACTTTTGCCCATCCTGAAAAAATCATGAAAAATTATCTGTTGTAACAATCAAATTCTTAGAGATGGTCGATCTGGCTGTAAAGCTTTTCTTACCAACTCCTAAATGATCAGTAGGGTTAAGTCAGGCACAGGGATTATAATGTACAGCAATAGCTTGTAGCACCTTAGCTTTATACCCATATAACTCCACTGATGACTTTTTAGATAAACTGGATCACTGACCACAATCAAATTTTAGAATCTAGTGGGAAACCAGGAGTACAGATTGGAATGGGATGTTCAACAAGAACATACGGGTAGGGTTGGTCAGGTGTCAACCTACGTTTGGCTATGAAGTGAAAGGTGTGATTATGGCTCACGGTTTGAGTGACCTTGCATGGGAGTTGGACCCAAGAGGGCAATTCACATGCAGAGATTGTACAATGGTAAAAAAAAACAATTAGGAGAGAGATTTCTGCACTAAGAAATGGTATCCCAAATTGGGAAAAAGATTGACACAGGTAGACAACTTCACTAATGTCAAGTCAACTTAATCAATGAGTTTACCTTAACAGTGCTGGTGACTAATGATTCTGGGTTGATCTTGAACCTAAACACTCAACAACGATGGCCATACAATTTTTAAAACCAACTAACTGGAAGTGTTTCATGAAGGCGACCCTGCAGTATTCTTTGTTGTACTCCATATTCACCCTACTGTACTTTAAAATAGGATGTCAGTCATCCAAACTTAGGAACAATTGGTCATATGTCATGGTAAAAAAGTAATGGCTTTCATGTCTAAAAGAAGACTGGCCTACTGAGAGATGAATGTCATCACCATGGCATATAGATGACTCAGTCGCCATCCCTTACTATGACATACAAATCTTCAAAGAGTGTGTTCTTCTCATGAGGATAATTTTTCTACGTTCAACAAGGTTACTGACACACCTCCCAGGGGCATGCATACATTGGTCATCCCCAATGATAACATTATAGCATATGTTGTCCAGATAGTTTCTATTACAGTTAAAAACAAAATTCTAGACATAACACTGGTTTTATGGACCCTGGATATCTACTGTATGAGGTAGATATCATGGAAAAGATTATTGGAAATACTGAATCACCTTTCACTTAAATGTGTGGACGATCACCCTATAAGGGTTTCACATTATTCTCACTGCCCCTGGTGGTTATCCAGGGTTCACAGTACAACACTTACATTAACTAACTTCCAACACCAACAAACCGTGTGGTTAGGTTGTGAATAGAAGACCTGTTCTGTAAACAGCTCTGTTAATAGAGCATACAATGTCCTGTCTCATGTCATATGCTGAAATGTTCATTGTTAGAGTACACTCTTTTTAACATGTTACAATATGCATAGTCACTTATTTTAGAAATTCTGCCCATAGACTTCTATTATACTCAAATATTAAGTTTTCCATTCTTTTCTCAGTCCAGGCTAACAGTCACATTTACATTCATCAGCTGTAACTGCTTTTACACTTTAATATAAATATTAAATTGGAAAAAACTTAATATTTATCTTGCTTTGCTGTTAATTGTGACGCAATCCACATTATTTCTTGCAGTATATGGAGCGAAACTTGTCTTCAAGTTACAGGAAATATGACAAAATGTGCATTCCTATACATCGGCAAAGCATTTTTGATCGAAACACACACACCACGAAGGTACAGAGGGTGGAAGCTGATAGCACTTAATGAGAATCATTTTATAACAGTTCTGGAGTAGTTTCCACTTCAAGTAAACAGTGTGTGTGAGTAAGAGCAATTGAGAGATAAAAGAAAGGCAGAGAGCAAGACAGAATGTGGATGACATGAAAATGCTCATGCAGATGCTAAAACACTAAAGCATCAATAAAGACATGCTATTGAAAAGCTCATCATTGCTTCTCGTAATATACATTAACCACTCCAGCATGAGCTAACTGATAGCAAGCAATCACTTTCTATCATCAGCAAAACACAGGATACATCAAATCATTAACTGACCCCTACGCCCCCTATTCTGAACAAATGTGCAAATAATATAAGAATAGATTGTATAATTTAATAAAAATTACATTATGATATTTTAAAGGCTTGTACTGATATAAAATTTTTTTCATGACCTTATTCGATTTAAACTAGCCACATTACTATCAATTAACAACTTAATATTGTTTAAGTTGCAGAATACTGTAAGTAACATTGTGAAGGTGCCAGGAATTGAAGGCACAAGCAGATTCAAGTGCAGACCTTTATTCTCAGTGGTATTAGAAGATATTGTAACTACAAACGGGAACTATGAAAAGAAGGCGAAGAAACATGAACATGAGCTAAGCAGGAACACAAAGTAACGACAAGTAACTATGACAACTGCATGACAAGAGCATATTTAAAAAAACGACAACAACAACAGCAACATAAATATTAATGCAGAACAAGACACAAGGGAACACAAGTGCGTGCAATCAGTGACATTGTACAGTGTACAAGAGCAGATGGGTACAGCAGTCATAGTCCCACACTGCAAGACGTGATCAACACCCAGTTTAACTATCCAGGAGCTCCTCTGGATGTTGGGCACTGCAAGGAGCTGACATGGCAGCCTCCCTAGCACAGCACAAGCTAGAAGCCTATGAGGCAGCCTCTCGAACAACATCCAAGCCAGAGGACAAAAAAAGCACTATTAATTCATCCGCTTTATCTAATCAGCCAATCATTAGGAAGCAATCCAATGCAAAAGAAAAAACAAAAAAAAAACATGCAGACAAGGATGAACAGATTCGAGTAGCCATCAGAATTCATCAAAAAACGTGCTTTGTCGTGTCAAACCCACTTCGGCCTCTGACAGCAATGTGGAGGTCTTTGAGCACCATGCCATTTTGGTTGACAGCATTGCCATGGGTATCACCCCTTTTCCCTGACCCACAACCGAAGCCACATTTCACTAATCACGTTTGGACTGGGGAGGAAACTGGCGCACCCAGAAGAAACCCACCAAGCATGGGGAGAACATGCATACTGCATGCACACAGAGACGGGAATCAGCCCTGGCCAGGAATCAAACCCGGACCCTGGAGGTGCAAGGCGACAGTGCTAACCACTACACTACCGTGCCGCCCACGCTACAATTGACATTCTTACCAATTTCTTTAATTTAATCCTTGCTCTTTGTAACTGTTACATCATTTTATATTGTAATATAGAGTTGCACATTTAATTTCTTTTTATTAATATAACACAGTACCTCAAATGCTATAAAAATGTTATTGCACTTGGTTGTATTGTTTAATTCCTTTATTTTAGTCTCAAAATTAGAAAAGAACAGTGTGTGAGTCAGCTGTCCCTTAAGGAGAATATGATTTGAGAAAAACATTCAGAGAAAGGCATGCATGAAAAAGGAAAAATGTGAAAGCCAGCAGGTCACCCACCTCATATACATTAAACTGGGACTGGCCTCTGGACAATTCTCTGTAGCTTGTGCTAAACTCTCCAATGAAATCATGGCTAAATGTGTACACATGCATTCAGACATACATATGGAAATAACACACACACACACACACACACACACACACACACACACACACACACACACACACACACACACAAAGAGAAATTCATTTTATTATAGAGTAGAATGAGTTGATAATCTCTTCTATAAACCATGCAATGAATATAAAATTTCTTCTGTATTGTGCAGCTCACAATGAAAAAGCTTTATCATTAAATCAGATGTCGTTTAACACTTATCTTTGTTGTTCATTTTTTTTTTAAACTACATGCAAAACACCACCATCTGTTTCATTCCTGCACTCACTAATCGACTTATTATAAGAGTATGCACTAGATAAACATACTTAGCATCTCCATTCATAGTGAAAAGGGTGACATAACCCAAATTATTACCAAATTATTTCAGTATAACACTGCAAAGAAAAATAAAAGATATCCTATATGTGTCCCTGTTTGAAATCTGCATTAAATATATATCTTACAGCTATGTACAGGGGTCTCCCTGTAGTGTCTGTTTGTTTTTGGATAATAATCCTGCCTAATTTCTTTTTGCCACATTTTTCAAATCAATTAGATTCCATTAGATTGTCTCATTTAGCTCTCTACTACTGTACAGATGCTTTTTTGTGTTTCATTTTATAAAATCCAGCTTTGGCCAACTGGAGATGTAAATTATACTCTTCCAAGTGGTAACTAAAGTTATGCTTTGGTTAATTAATTGTTACCATTCTGATTATGTTGAAATGTTCATATTCTATTTATATAACTAGGTGCAACATTTCCCATTGCATAGAAATGTAAATAAATGAATAAAATATTTAAAGAAATATGTCAAACCTCTACTCAAGTTTGACTCTGACAAAATAAAAGTGAATAAAAGTTTTTTTCTTTTTGGAGTAAAAAAAAAAACTAAACAAACTTCCTGATATAATTTATAATTGGCCAAATATCAGATGCATTTAAATGAATTCAATATCAAGTGGGCAAAAATACCTTAGTTACTTTGAATGGTTACAACCTTACCTGCCGTCTCTGTCCCAGTCATACACTTCAATCTTGATTGTTCTAAAGAGAGAGAGAGAGAGAGAGAGAGAGAGAGAAAGAGAAATGTCAGCTTGACCACTGTACACTAGTTTCATTTCACACCAGCCTTTTTTTTTTCATTTTTGCCTCAATCAGTATCTAAAGTATCTGAAGATGAAGTATCATGCTCTCAGCAAGTAAGTCATTTTCCATCGACTCTGGCTATCATCTCCTACAGCACTTTTACATTTTACTATTCACTGCATGCGCAATCATGACAAGTAACTGAGAGATACAGAGAAAGAGATATGAATCATGGTCTCATATACTATAAAAGCTAGTCATTAGCGTTAGATGAGCAGTGAATTGGTTTCTGCGAAGCCCGCAGAGAGCGGTAAGGTTTTAAGTGCTGCACAGAGTCATTTAAAAGGTAGAGCCCTTGTGTGCAAAATAGGGCTGGATTTCTTCTGGACAGCTTAACCTTCATTTATATGAATGATCTGTAAAACTGCCAGATAATAGGAGTTTGAAGATATGAAGGGGTTTGCACTTCTTGGTCAGGGTTCAGAGACTTCAGAAATGTTCAGTTTCATCATTTTTGCGTTGGAAAATTAATTAAAACTCTCACTTCCATATAATTCACAGATATCACCACTCTAACTGTTAGCAGCGGCACAACAAATGAGCATGAAGCACACATTTCTTGTGTCAAAATCCACAAGCAGTTTGCTTTGCTGTGTTCTAACAATGGCCTGTCAGTAGAACTAACATGACAGCACGACTTGTGGCAATTCATGCCAATTAATTCTTTACAGCATTTTTGAGGACAGGCACTGATGTTGGACGAGAAGGCCTGGTTCGCAATCTCCGCTCCAGTTCATTCCAAAGGTGCTTGATGGAGTTGAGGTCAGGACTGTGCGGGCCAGTCAAGTTTTTCCACACCGAACCATGTCTTTATAGTCCTTGCTATGTGCAATGGGACACAGTCATGTTTAAATAGAAAATGGCCTTCCCTAAACTGTGCCACAAAGTTGGAAGCACAGAAATGTGATTCATCATACTAGGTCAACAGTTGCTCCTTGGTCTAGTTCTAATGCTCGTGTGCCCAGACACATTGGAACAACATGGGCACCCTGACTGATCTATGGCTACACAGCCACATTCGTGACAAACTGTGATGCACTGACACCTTTCCATCAGAATGAACTTACTTTTGAAACGTGTTAACTTTTTCAGCTACTTGAGCAACAATAGTATTCCTATTGGATTAGACAACACGGGCCAGCCTCTACTCCCGCTTGAAAAATGAGCCTTTGGCGGTCTTGCCTTCATTGGAGCATGTTGGTAGATCCTGACTACTGCAGACCAGGAACATCCCACAAGAGCCTTCCAAGAGTTCCTTGGGTTTGTCTAGCCTTTACAATTTGCCCGTTGTCAATGTCACCCAAATCCTCATGATTGTCCATTTTTACTGCTTTCAACACATCAACTTCAGGGACAAAATGTTCACTTGCTGCCAAATATTGACTTGCTGCCTTCCAGGTGACAGTAGCTGTAGCGAGACAATCGATGTTCACGTCAACTTCCAGTGGTCAAACTGTTATAGCTAATCGTTGAATATGTGTGTGTGGCGTCAAGAGTAACTACAAAACTATGACATGCCTCTGTTAAACACATATTTGCTGAGGTCCTACCTGTCATAGTCTCCATTGCACAAGGCTCTGACGGGAATCTTGAAGGCCTGCCATACTGGGTTCAGGGTGTTCTTCACCACCTCTGTCTTATGGCAAATGGTGAATCTGTCACAAGCACAAACACCTCAGTCATACACATTAACAAAGTATTGTCAAAAGGTGAAATGAATAATATTAATTTCCACATGGGTACACCAAGCCCTGGCATTTATCACATACATAGACAGGCCAATTCATGGCTTAACCAATGTAACAGAGATTATTAGGCTTTATATTTGGTGATTGTTAAGTCCATGGCTAAGTTAAAAACATTTGCAGACAAAAAACTATTTAAAGAATTCCTGTGCATACACAGTAGACATTGATGTATACTTAAACTATATTCTCACTGTACAGGTTATATTAGTTCATGTACAGTAGAAGCCTACAATAAGTGGCATAATGTAAAGTGTGTAAAAAAGTGAGTTATTTTCTCATGCACAATTATCTGAGCTCTTTGACCAAACAGTGCATGCTTTAGCAAACAAAAAGAAAATTCAAATTCTAAAGGTTCTAAATTCTAAAATTCTATGGTTCTATTCAATTCTAAACACACGTGCGCTAGGCGAACCTTCTCGATCTTACAGCACACCACTGTCTTAATAAAAGTATAAAGGAATGCACCAATAGCAAAGTAATGCAGAGTGACAGTTACTTTGGATTAGTTGCTGTAGTAACTGAGCAATGCTTGGAATTAGCCTGCTGTATTTCATAAAACAAAAATACAGTAAGAGAAAAATCAGACAGGCTTGTTGAAATTAGGCATGTGCAGTTATGGCTACAAAAATAACAGTAGGTAAAAAGCCCAACAAAAATAGCAATATCCTTAAAACCAAACAAAAAAACCATGCTGACAAAAAAGCTCAAGCAAACAGGAAATACATCCAGGGAACCAAAACCCAGAACGTCCACTGGCAAACATGCAATACACTAGAGAAACACTGATTTAATGAGACAAACTAAACTGAGGTTATAAATGACAGGTGAGACTCATTAAACACTACAGCCATGGGAATAGAGAACAATATAATTATGAAAAGGCAGGGGATGTTACACACAGTAAACAAGGACATGACAAACAGAATACTGTTTTTTATACATACAACATACGCATTTACTCAGGAAGATCTTGGGCACCTGCTCATTTATGCAGTTATCCAATTGGCCAATCATCTAGTAGAGACACGTTGGATAAAATCATGCACTGACACCTAATGAGCTTTACATAATGTTCACATTAAACATAAGGAAACAATGTTATCTCAATGACTTGGACTGTGGGGAAAAACAACAAAAAAAAGCATTGAGTAAGCAGCTACTGTACTTCTGCATGCAGAAAAGACTAGTTTGAGCTGTCTGGAAGTCTACGGTAACTGAAATGACCATCCTTTATAACTATGAGTAGCAGAAAAGCATCTAACAATGCATACCATGTCAGACATGTGAGTTCAGAAGGGCTACATACAGCAGCAGATTACCACACCTGGTTCCACTTTGACATATGTCAAAAATTCACAGCATGAATTAGCTACTGCCAACCCTCGAGCAATTATGTAGTACAATCAGGTTAACATGGAACACAATCTTAAAGCATTCTCCAGCATTTAGAAAATCAATACCATAGAGAACTGTGATTGCGTCGACAGCAATAATGGGTCCTACTCAGGATTAGCATGGTTGACATTGTGTAAATACACAGTAGTACGTATAGCCAAACAGCTGCAGACAGCGTCTGAAAAGACTGTGTTGCATTAGCATAGCATTATGAGTAGGAATGGAGATCACCAGTCACCACCTGATACCGATTTGATTAAAATTGTAAAATAAAGTATCAGAGTTTATACCGATTCGATATTACATTTTCTCCCAGAATGGTTGAAACCTTTAAAAAAGTTCAATGATTAATTCAGTGTAGCCCATTCCTTATAACATTAGTTTTTTTCTCACTTAAAAACCAAGTGCAGCATTTAAACAATACAAATTAACTTCAAAGACAATGTTAAGAGTTTGACTTACAATTAAATTAAGCAATAAAAGGAAACTACATGTTTACTGAGCAGTACATATCTCTGTTATGTCATCTGCCATAATTATAATTTCTAAAGAAATTTAGCAAATAATTCACTCCTATAACACGGTATAATAATGAAATTTAAATAGTTCAGAGTGTATGGCCTGTTTGATTTTAAAGAACGATTACTCCTCAAATGCCTCCTGCCAAGAAAAAGGGAAAATGGTGGCTTTTAACCTGTGCAATTAATGTAATGTGCATTTCTGTTGCGCTACTCAGAAGCTTCTACGCTCAGTACAGAATCTTTTATATCTGTGGCTGATCGGCTGATCACCAGTCACGACCAATCAAACTGAAAACTACCCAATTCTTGTCAGAGCCGATCGACCGGTTTATCTCTATTATAAATGGAAAATAGTTAAAAAAAAAAAAAACTATTTTGGAGTCAATGTGGCGATACGTGAGTCGCCACAGAAATAATCACGATTCATTACTGAATCAATTTCCCCCCATCTCTATTTACAGTATTAGCACATTGTCCTTGGCCTTCAGAAACAGGACTTCAAAAACCGTCCCTTCCTGAACACAACAAAGGCTCGACAGTAACATCTGATGTTACTTATAGACATCACATGCTGCTCCTGCAGCTTTTTTTTGTTACTCAGCTGCACACAACCCTCTTTTTTATTTACCCAACCCACATGAACAAGTAAAAAATACCTCTTATCATCTTGTTTCAGGGCTATAGTAAAGACAGCAGCTTAGGTTCTGCAGCTATTCTGCAGCTATTCGGTCGAGGAAAGGTGGTATCCATCACTGTTGTGAGTTCAGCCACCTCATTTGTATGTTCTGAACTAGCAATCAGCAAATATGGATTTTTCACTGCCCACAGAGCATTTACAGAGCATAATGACAGTGACCTTACAGTGCACTAATTGAAACATAGGAGTCATGCTTTTAGGGACAATATGTCCCACTTTTCCAATTAGCGACAGTAAAACAGAAATAATGAACACTTTCTAGATGACAAATTTGATATACGTCATTTAACAGATGCCCTTATTTTGATTTTACATTTTTTTATTGTTATCCATTTCATTCTTCATGTCGAATGTGGACAACCTTATAATCTATGTGGCAATGAACCCCAAAAATCATTCCAGTATCCCTCTGAAAAAGAAAACAAAGGCTGATTGGCCGTCTTAGCCAGCTGGTACTGTAAGTGCTTATAGAACAGTGTAATTACTTCTACTAATGCTGCATAGGTAGAGTATAGTAATACAATTCATAAGTTTCCCTAAGAAAGCTGAAAAAACAGCTTTCCACCTGGTAAAGTTGGTCTACCAGTTTGACAATGTCTTTCTGTATTTTTTATATTTTGTCAGCAGGGTAGTTGGATTATCTATTCTAAATGACCTCAATCCTGACCAAATGAGTCCTGAAAAATGAGTAATTGATTCATTCACTATGTGTGTTTGTTATAGGGTAACTAATTAATTTTTTATGAGTATTAATACCTGTGCAAAGAAAACTAAGAAAAAATATAAAAAATAATAAGAACACAAATTTTATTTATAATATTCTTAGGTTCTCATTTACACTCACCAGCACTTCATAGGTACACCTGTTCACCTGCTTGTTAAAATATCTAATATCTAATCAGCCATCTCAATGTATTTATGCATGTACGTAGATATGGTCAAGGCAATCTGCTGAAGCTGGTCTGAGCATCAGAATGGGGAAGAAAGTGACTTTGAGTGTGACATGGTTGTTGGTGCCAGACAGGCTGGTCTGAGTGTTTCCGCTATTGATCTACCGTGATTTTCATGCACAACCATCTCTAGGTGAATGGTGTGAAAAAAAGGAAAAAATACAGTGAGTAGCAGTTCTCTGTGCGAAAATGCCTTGTTGATGTCTGGGATTCGAGGAAAATGACCACACTGGTTCAGGCTGATAGAAAGGCAACAGTAACTTCAATAACATCTTGTTACAGATGAGGTATGCTACACAGCACCAACAAACACCCAACATGTCAAACCTGGGCTACAGCAGCAGAAGACCACACCGGGTGTCACTCCTATCAGCTAAGAACAGGAAACTGAGGCTATAATTTGCATGGGCTCTCCAAAATTGGACAACAAAAGACTGTATTGTATTGTTGCTGACAATGTCCATTCTTTTATGACCAAAGAAAAACTTTCTCCAACATGACAATGAGTTGTCGGTCCTCAAATGGCATCCACAGTCACCAGATCTTAATTCAAAGTGTTGTCCCTTTACTGTATATACTGTCTGTGGAAAAGATCTGCTACCTATTACTTAAGCTTAAACTTATCACTTAAGCTCTATGTTAATTCCACTGTCTTACCACAGTATTCTCATGATTTAGTCACTTAAATAGCATGGAAAAAGGACAATCTAACTATTTTATTTGCAAGAAGGTTAGCCAACTCACGTTCCGTCCTCGTTGCTGCGGTAAAACACAAGGAAAGGGTCAGACTTGCCAAAGAAATCCTTCTTGTCCAGTTTGTTGCCACAAAATTGCATCATTACAGATTCCTGAAAAAAAGGGATAAAACCACTATAATGCACAATAATTAAGCATTTGGCAATCGCCTCATTTTGAGCAGATGATATTGTGTGCTTGCTAAATGGTCTGGCGCAGTCTTTTAGATTTGCTTGACTGAAGCCAGGTGGCAAAACTAAGGAGACAAATGAGAAATCCTTTTTGACAAGCATACATATGTGGACACAAAGACTGGCATGTGCACACACCTTCCTTACTGTCAGAGTGTCATCTGGTTACATACTGTATAGTGAATGTACTGTAAACTACAAGTGTATAATCTGCACAAGTGTGTATTCATGGCACAGCTGGGATTCCTGGCCCAAAAAACGTTGGCTGTTTTGACAGTCTGATTTGTTGTTATATGTGCAGTTTGGAGTCACTGAGGCACCACGGTCCAGAGATGAGCCAATGGGAAATACTCAAAACTAAAAGCAGTTTCCATCACTGAGAGAACACAGCACGTATAGCCAACCAGCTTTAGACAGCTTCTGCAAAGACTATTGATTAGCATAGCCTTATTAGCACATTTGTCATTTTCCTTAGTTTGATGTTTTGCCAGTTTTATTTGTTTTTGTATGTGCAGATTTGATGCAGTGAGACGCCAATGTCTAGGGATGAGCCAAATGGAAATATTCAAAGGTCTCATTTAAAGCAACGACAAAGACATGATATAGTGTAACACAACACTCAGGATGACTTACTCTGCAATTGTTCAGTTCTTCAGCCTTCACAATAACCGTGCCGCATTTCTTCCCTGGAATCCCACTGTTGATGGAAAAAGAAATATTTTTGGCTTTTGGTTTAACATTTTAGCAAAAGGATTATTAATGTTTACTCAAGCAATGCTGAATAATAATTCCGGTCAGTCTTTGTTTCTGCTGCATTTTATATAATAAGTATTTTGTCTCATTAGTGACTATGTACAGTGTAACATTCTGCCTGTTTATGCAGGCTTGTTTTAACCGGTGTATGAATGTTTTTTACCTTTTTTCCGTCCAAAAATGGATTCTAGAAACTAGATCCCCCCCTGAAATTCTAAATAAACTCTGAAAAGTTTTCCCCTAAATTGTTTTCTAAACGTTAACAACTTACGCATGGCAAGATATGCCCTACAGGCTTATGCCCTAAGCCCTGCAAAGCCGACACAGTCCATGGTGTGAGTTTTGAAGCTTTTCCTTCTGAATCTTCTTAGAAAATTTGAGAGTAAAATTGTCATTTTTGACACTGAGGGGAAACAAACATAAGCAGCAATTTGTTCATTTATCCTAATTCACTTTATCCTGGCAAGGGTCATGGGGATCTGGTGCCTATCCTGGAAACACTGGGCACAAAGTGGAAATACACCCAGAAAACAGAAATCCCAGAGTAAACCAACATGGAAAAAAATGCAATGCTCCACCAGGACTGATTTATAATTCACTTCTACTAAAGGAACTGTTTATATCATTTGCTCTTGAACCTGACTTCTATTTAAGCAAACTGCAAGTATTTAACTGCAACTGATAGTTAGTGACTGACAGTTAAACGGAAAGTTAGTGCATTAAGGTGTACACATCACACATACCACGTAGTTCCCTTGATCAGATGTTGGATTTTATGTTGTGTTAGGAGCTAGTCCACTTTGTAGGCATAAATAAAAGAACACTGATAGTTCAAATGTTATTCGGAATGACTTAAAAGCAATCATTAAGGAGTCAAAGTATGTTTTTTTTTTTTTAAGATGACAATATTATTATTATAAGTTCAAAGTGTGAATGTGTTTTTTTGGCAGCCAGTTGCTCTGGTACTGCAAACCATACTGACCTACAGTACTTTCCAATCAGATTGCTTGCTTGGATGGAACTAACTGTTGAAAATAGATAAAGTTTCCATGGTGGCCATTTTTTGTTGATAGTAAAGTGACCATAAACATCTTTTTTCCCCCCCCCGATTTTCTCCCTAATTTAGTCATGTCCAATTCCTCCCCGTCACATTAAGGCTACTACTACCACTCAGTCGGGAGGGCTCGCTCATGCACCGTTGGGGGCGGAGTAACACACTCGGAGGACAGCGCTATCCGTTTCCTTTCGCTTGCGTGAGCTCACAGACGCCCCTGATTAGCTGTAGAGCCGCAATTAATGTTGGAGCACTAAGTACCTCTCTCATCCCTCCCCTCTGAGAGAACTGGGCCAATCAGCTCTCTCTAGACCTCCAGTTACAGCATCACCCGGGAATCGAACCAGCGATTTCCGGATGATAGGATGAGCTCTTTACCACTGCGCCACTCGGTGGCCTGACCATAAGATGGTTAAGAAAAGCCCATTGAAGAACATCAGTTTGGAAGGATTCTACAAACAGCTGCTATGACCCTACAAAGTCTGTTAGTCTGCAATTTGATTGTGCAGAATAACCAAAAAAAACTTTATTTCACTATATAACCACCTGTTACATGAATGCAAGAATGATGATCCCAGCCAAGGATTGATTCTTTAATTCAATACCTGGCCAGGACTGTCCTTTTTCATTCAAATGCCTTACTGCGACTAAAAGTCTAATCGCCACACTGTGCTTGAAGTTTTCTGTAAATGTCATTTGGAGTTAGGGTGTTAGAGAAATTTTACATTTGGCTTGAACGGTCCTCATAGTTCTAGTTGCCAATTCTTTTAGTTTTCCATCTTTCAGGTTTGATACAGTATGAATATGACTATTTGAATGTGACTTTTTTTGGAATCGTGGAATGCAAAGATAAATTCCAATAAACCACACATACCTTAACTATTTTGGTCCTAGCTATGAAAATTAAAAAAGCATGTCAGTAGTGCATTTAAACTTTCAGATACTACTATGTGTATAAAAGAACTCAAAAGCCACAACTAACTCCGTTCAGCACTCAGTGGGAGGTTGAGAGTTCAGCAGGAAGTCTGGTTTGACAAGTAAAGTAACAGTGCTTTTCTCTTGCTTCTCTTGACGAACACCGAGAAAACAGAATGTTGAATACCCACGCTGTCAGCTGTGCACCCTGCCTATGCTTGAGCATTGTTATACCTTCACCTTAAGTCTCAGTCTGTAACAGAACTTAACATTTATAATTTTTAATAAAGGCTGGTTGTTTTCATTAGCTGTGGCATTTAATAGCCCATAAAAAAAAAATAAAAAAAACTGTGGCTGCATTTTTGCACATAATTTCTGAGAAAGCAAACAGTAGGCTGAGATCCACAACAGTTCCCTTGAGCTTTTCTCCTTAGGGTTCCATATCGGAGCCGCCTGCACAGACACAAATATAAAGTTTACTAAACTCTACCTCTTATACTGCTTGCTACAGAGGCACGACTGGAATTGTGTCCAATAAAATAAGGATAATTTCTTTTGAGAATGTTCACATAATGCTGACACTAAGTAAGTGTTACTGTATGAGCAAGAAGTTTACAGTGACAACCTGGCAAAAGATATAATAAATAAGTAATACAAAGGGCATTTAAGGCATTTAAGCTTTCTGGTAAAACTGTATAATACATTAATTTAATTAAGTTCCTTGTCACATTTGGCACAGTGCAATCATTTTTTTTTTGCATATCCCAGTTAGGAAGCTGGGATCAGAGCACAAGGTCAGCCAGGACATAGTGCTCCTGGAGCAGATAGGGTTATGGGCCTTGCTCAAAAGCTCAAAAATGGCAGCTTGGCAGAGCTGATGGTCCTAAATATACTTATGGACCTGGTTATCACATCAATGCTGTTTTTATTCCCCGATGGCACTGGCTTATTTCAGGACTCAAATTGTGAAACAGTGCTCCTGGGAGCATGGGGAGTCATTTTCACACATGAACTGTCCACCACAGGCAATGCACATGTTCCATTGGGAAGTGAGTTACTGTCTAGATCCCAAGCAGGATACACTTGTACTGAACTCCATATTACCAGTCCATCAATTTGTTTCAACTCTCTTTTGAAAGCCCTGACACAGAACCTGTAGAACTTGAGTGAAGTTGGGCTTCCATGGAGTCACGACAGATTCAATATACTGTGTATTTATGGGCTCAAAGATTAACACTTATTGGACAACAAGTTTTTAATATATTATTTTGGGTATATTATTATTATTATTACAGCAAAATAGAGTAGAGAAGTTCAAACCTTATAACCTCTTCCTTTTGTGCATTTAGCTGTGCAGTGCAGTGTAACCTTGATGGCTACATAATAAGTCGACAGGTTTTTGCAGAAAAATTAATACAAGTGAAATTTTTTTTTATAACATGATCACCCACTTCAGCTGCTGGAAAGGGTGAGTGATTCATCAACAATGGTGTGATACTACGTAGTTAAGGTTAGGGTAAATTGCAAATCGTAAAATATGTCATGCAAAAATATGATTTTAAACATAATATTATGGGCAAATAAAACATTAATCTAATGCATGTTTTTTCAAAATAATTTATTATGATTATATGTATGTATTCTCTGGCAAATGAGTAAACATTTTACTTTTTGCCTATGCATTGTGCCAAAAGTTTGGACAAATGGCCCTAAGTAATTTTTGCTTCATATTATTACTATAGTATAAATTTATCTTCTCTCAGATGTCATTGTATTCATCACATATTCATGCTGGCTTAATGGCTTAAAAACCATGAATAAGTTAAACATTACAATTTTTAATATTTCTTCATTTCTTTTAATAATCCCCAATTTTATGTTCCATGGTTAACACATAGAAGCATAAAAGGTTTAGAAGCATACTGTAGAACTACTGCTATTTAAGATATGAAATCAGCCTCATAAATATTCAAAATATTTAAATACCGTAATTAAAACAGTGAATGAAATTGCTTGAGAAGTATTAATTCCAATAGAATACCTCAAGAAGGTGCTAGTAAAAGCAATAAAGGACATTTTTCCATTATATTCCATCTGTTTTATACGCTTCAATAATTCTGTCTGCATTAATATTTCTTTAATCAGCTGGCAATCTGATCTGACCGCTATTAGCTTTTACCTCTTTCCTCTGTACTTAGACCTTTAATATGGAAGCTCCAATCTCTAATAGAACTGGCTGTAATACATCCTAATTACATCAGTATGCATTCCATCACCCACCAAAAAATAGCCTACACATTAGAATAAACTGTGTAATCATGCAAAATCCCATGTCCAAGCAATGAATCAGAGATGTGCTATTCTTGGTCTGATTTCAGGAGTTTAATTAAAACCTTGCTCACTTTAATTATACAGTGAGGTCAGTTTTATTACTGGAATCTTCCTTACTCCTCTAAATGGCAGTGCGCAAACTCGATGCATAAGAAACATGCAGACTGACATGCAGGAAAATGCAAAAAAAAAAAAAATTCTTAAAACCTCTTACACACACCTAGTGATTACACTCATTTGCACATCACTTAAGGAGTTACTGCGTACATACTCTGCTAGAAGGTAAAAGCGGTGCAATGTACAGTAACAGTAAAGAAACAGAGTCACGCTCAGTGTCATTCTGTTTCATGGCAGTGAAAAGCAAGCCAACAGGTGGCAGACTAACTGTTGCACTCTGTCAGTCAAGAAAATCCGTAGAGCATTCAACCATTCATAACCTGACCTGGAAAACAAGACGAAGACAGCAAGAGGGAAAAAGCAGTGCACAGGTCTCCATGACAACCCCAACCATTAAACTGGGCAAAGAACCCCAGCAGAGATAATGAATATATTTCTGCATGAATATATTCGTGCCTCCTGGACATGGGTTCATCCATATTTTACTGAGATAACTTTGTCACCTGAAAAAAGGTAAGACTCAAAGCAAAGACTGCTGTGGGAAGACCAGACATGTGAACAACTTGTTATAAAATCTATGAATACCTTATTTTAATACTAGCGTGCCAGTCAGAGTGTAAATCACAGAAATGTGGAGGTGAAAGTGGACACCGTTCATGCTATTACTAAATTACTATCGAGTTTATTCAAATTACATCCTTAAGTTTAGTCATTTCTACAAGTAATCCTTTTTATCTATTTTTTTCTTTTTCTAAAATTTTCCATTTCAAAAATTTGAAATATGGAATTCATATGTTAAGGCCAACGTGATTATCCATATCCAGATCATTTCCAGGTTGCCACTAATACACCTCTGTTATACTTGGACAGGGTCTATGAGGAACATCAAAAATTATATACTGATTGTTAGATATGGATACTTGATTAATTGTATTGTATTTAGCTGCGATATGAAGTTTTGTTAGTTTTTTTGCACAATAAAGTATGTCTTTTTATAAACCACACAGAAAAGTGAGACTACTGCAGGATATAATGTTAGAATGGACTTCTATTATTTTCAGGTTTATTATTATTAACATTTTGCTTCAAGAGAAAAAAAAACATAAATAAAAACTAAAGATGTATCCTTAAAGCAATTTTCTTGTAATAAGTAAAAAGTAATAATTCTATATTCTAATTCAAATCTCTAGCATGAGTGTGATTACTATGAATAATAATTTTAATCAGTTTTTCCTCTTTCAACAAACAATAACAAATGTCCGGAAACGTTGTTCTTCTTAGATTTTTATTATTATAATTTTAAATATTCAAAACACTAAAAAAAAGAGATTTCAGGAACAGTGGTGGCTCAGGCGGTTAAGGCTCTTGGTTGCTGATCAGAGGCTCAGGGATTCAAACCCTGCCACCAGCGGATCACCACAGTTGGTTCCTTAACCCTACATCCCACACAACCCAGCCAGATGTGGTGATACGTACAATAAAAGGGCAAAAAACACAGCAAAAAAAATTCTGGCCTTGTGCAGCTTTAATATATTCATATTATTTCTTACTTACTCTCACTCATCGTCTATACCGCTTTATCCTGTATACAGTGTTGAGGGCAGCCTGGAGTCTATCCCAGGAGACTTACGGTAGGGCACGAGGTGGGGTACATCCATCCTTGACTTACTGTAACTTGACTTAGTTAAGTAATGTACTTAACTCTATTCAGTTGATTTACCTAAACATGCCTGTTTAACTATTATTTACTTATTCAATTTTGTTTAACTTAGATATTTTACTTGAGTTGAAATTCTGTGATTAATTTTAATGTCCTGATACATAAATCACTTTTTTTCAGTGTAGTACAGGTAAGGCTGTCATGATGTAATCACTCACATAGGACAAAAAAAATAAAAAGATTTTCGAAAATGGTTTTGAAAAAAGGCCATAATCACCATTACTTTATCACCATTCACTCACACATAAATGCTTGTTTTTTGCCACACAGAAACGCACACACAGACACCTTAACACATCCCCTTAAATTCCTCTCTACACTGTGAAACTACCTTCCTGAAAGTCCTAATCAAGACACATGAATTTACAATCAGCACCCCAACAGAACAAGCTAATTAAGTACCGGCTACACTGCCGCGTAACAGCTGTTTTTCGGATCGACTCACGTTCAATTATCTCACCCCCACCCCCTCATCAGTACGGATTTGAATGAAATAACAATCATCATTAAAAGCAATCTAGATGCTCAGCTCAAGTCCCTCTCCCTTTTCCACTCCATTTTCTCACTCTGTCTGATTTAAAGATAGCAGCTCAATAAGTGACCTTTACATCTAAAGAAAAAAAAAATCCCTACTTGCAGTGTTTTGTCTAACTAATCAAGCCTGTCTTTTTTTTTTTTTCTTACTGAGACTTATTCTTCCGCAATGCATTGTACTGCCATTCAGCCATACAAATAGCTTACCTGTGCTCCCACTTAACCTGGAAGAGTGGATTCACAAAACAGAGAATGTGTACAGTATACCCAAGTAATACGTTGAAGCCCGTGTGTGCGTAGCTTAATTATTTAACTCCCTGCTGTGAGTCATGTTCAGCATCATGTTAAACTGCTTGCATGGGCAATATGAAGTAAACCCTACTGGGGTTTACATAAAACAATGAGGAAAGTAAGAGTAGGTTGAAAGGTGAACCACTTGATAAGACTGGGAAGAAAAACAACTATGAAATGACATAAACAGATCCGTAAATAAGAGATATTGTCTTAGCTTACAAAAAAGCCAATTATTTCAACTCCTCCTTTTTACCAAAAGCTTTTTATTCAAAATCTGCTGATTTTGTTAATTTAGACTTTTTTTAAAAAGGCTTTTATAAAAAGGTTTTACATGCAAAAATTCTAAACACTAATCCACTTGATGCCCTAGTTTCAATTATAAACACAAACACACACACCTCTCTCTCTCTCTTTGTCCCCCGCCATCCACTGACAGCTCTGCAGAGGCACGCTGAGACACTTCTCATTCTGTTTTTTTCCCTCTCCTTATGCAGAGACTCTTGAATGCAAGGCTGGTGTGCTGATTAAACTGTATAATTATCTGTAATTAACAGTCATTAGGGTTGTTAAAGGTGCCCCCCATCAAGGTGGAGGTGCAGGTGCATTGGCTTACCATGGTTTCACCATTCTCAATAACATTTCCCTTTAGCTACATCAACTTTCAGGAGATACTCCATCAATAAAACATACAGTAAGCTACTGTACTGTATATACTGATGATGCTAAGCTGATAAGCTGATGATGCTAACAATGAGGAAAGGTTTATACCTGCCAGTTTATCAAAGGTTAATCAACAAACGTTGTTGGTCTTTCGGCTGCTGCCGGCAAGGGGTCGCCAGAGCTGACACTTGGTCCGCACATACAAGCTTGGCACAGGTTTTATGCCGGTTGCCCTTCCTGACACAACCTTCACATTTTACCCGGACTTGGGACCAGCACTGTATCCAGTGAAACACCTACCACTGAGCCACCAGTGCCCCAAAGGTTAATCAACAAAAATAAACAGAAATCTAATATTTTGTTGAACTATACTTTGTGCATACTGTACTTGGATGAAATAAATATAAATAAACTGTATTATTATATTTATTGGCAGCAAAGAAGCACAAGAGCTTAAAGTTTTAAAACAATTGTTTTTCAAAAAGGCTACAGGCTTTAAGATTTGCCAGAATCTGCAAAATACGCTAATAAAAGGTTCTAAAGGCCTTTAAAAGGTTTTGCTTTCTGAAGGCTCAGCTGTGGAAGTGCTTTCTTTTTTTCTGTGATTTTACTGCAGTCAGCTCTGCATTCAAGGCAGGTGATGGATTACTTAGCAAACAGTCTCAGCATATGCTACAGTGAAAGGTGTGTGGCCACGGTCCAAATTGCTTATTGATTTAGTGAAGCTGGGCCAGTAGTGGTGATCAGTCTGAAATTCTTGGTTGAAAATGCCAAAGCTATATTTGGCCAGTGTTCTGATCTCAAGCGCTTCAGTGGTGGTATATTCTGTCTGCATTTCTTAACTGTACTTAGGTTCAGCTCTTGTACATTTGTACATTACACAAATACATATCTATATAAATTAAAGAAAGGTTTTATCTGGACATTTGTCAAAACCCACTATTTCAATGATATCTTTACATTTCATATGTCAAACATTCTCAAATTTTTTTCTGTCTGACAGACATAAAGACAGAAAATCATTATGTGCCAGATTATGCCACATGATTTAGTGCTTTAATTTAATTAAATTTTTTCTAATATAGAGCTTTTCACCTTGAGGTGAGCATAGCTATACACACCACTCAACATAGCCAATCAACACGATAGTTTATCGTGTTTAGACAGAGTATACGGAAGACACAGAAACGACGGTAATGCACCTACAAGCCGACAAAATACTCAAGAAACAGAAACCAAAGCGTTACACAGTATGGCTTACTCCGGAAATAGGAAGTACACTATGAAAACTTAACTTTAAGGAAGTGCCACTATGAGATAAAACACGGGTCGTTAGAGCAATCACGTCCGCAGCAGTCCGAGGTGAGGGCATATAAAATACCCGAACAGAGAGCCTAGTGTTGTGCACTGAAATTCTCTCAGGCACAGATTTCCTTCTACATAATCACTATCCATATAAATAAAAGAAAGGTTTTGTCTGTACATTGGTCAGAACAGGCTGTTTCAATAATGTCTCAAAAGAATTTCTGTCTGTCTGTCAGATTTTGTAAATGCATCATGCAAAACTATTTGGACAGAATTTAATAAAACTTTGGCAATATTTAAGTACTTGCCTGTTAAGACTGTTAAACTCTCAGGAATGAAGAACCTATCACTTACAGATATACAGTAATAACATTGTAGATTTTGGTTTGTTTATTTTTGATTAGTTAAAAATATTTACTTTTACTCTTGAATACATGAGTATGTTTTAATGTTGATTCTTTCTGACTTTCATGCAAGCATATTTTTCTCACACCTACTTTTAATTGAGTTATATTTTGTTACAGTAGATGTACTGTTACCGACTGTAAGTACAGTTTCTTAAGAAGGAAAAGTAATTTAATTGGACAGTTCATATACAGGCCTTTTGTTTTACTGTTGAGTATGACTTATAAATTACTACAATATGATTATAATGTTCTGTGGCAAAAATGGGGGAAAATATTATACAGTAAAATCTATTTATGGCCTTTGTATGTTTGTGCTCTTTTTGTGTTCTAGACTACAGTAATTACACTCATGTGCCAGTGAGCATTTGTTTCTGCAGTGATAAATGAGAGGAGTCTGTTTTTGTGCTGGTTTTCATATCAGTCTATAACAGACAGGAAAGAGAAGAGGCTGCTTTATTGCATTCTATTGTACAGTTGCTTAATTCAAAGAGCACATACGTCTTATGTGTTGTGTGCTACAAAAGATATGCTTTATTAGGGCACTAATAAACGTTTATTCATTTTATTTTTGTATTTATTTAAAGGGGCCAATGACTATACATGGTTTTAAATTGTGAAAATATTTCTCTTTTCATAGTTCTAGACTGATTGTAGTACTTGACATCCTGTCACCAAACGGTTATTCATTCGCTGTTGACAGAGGTAACCTAAATCTGTTTGGAAAAGCGAAAGTCATTAAACAACTCTTTAGCTCTATGGACATTATATGCATACTTATGCAAAAACTCCTAAATATTAGGGTGAGATAGAGAGTTTAAATGTCCTGAGAGGCAACAAACCCTTCTTGTCCTGATTGATTCAATGTTGATCTACATTTTATACTGTTGTTATCTGGTTACAGAGACAATGGCAATATCTGTGAGATTCCACCTCTACAGTAAGTAGATGTTTTATCAACAGCCATCTAAATGTTACAAGAGCTTGATTAAATATTAAATGACACTTAAAAATCACAGGCCATGTTTCTAAGGCCCTTTATTGTTTTTGCTTATACAGCACCTTAGACATGTGAAGAGAAATGGGATATTACATCCACACAGTTAGATAAGCCAAGTATTTAGCCTTAATACACTTTTAAAGTAAAGATAAGACTTTTGTTTAAAATATACTTAAATAAAACATAGTGGGAAAGTTATGAATAACTTAAGTCTGAAAATGTAATTTTTGAGGATGTCCATATTGGTTAAAGGCATATTCTCGGAACGGGCGTGTGGTAAGATGAGCCAAGGACTACTGTACTGTATGTGCTCAGTTACTCTAAAAGTTAATCTGGTTGTCATGGATTTTTTTTCCAACATGGTGCACAATGCAGATTAAAACACTATGAGTTCTGATTTCATGTTGCGTTTTGAGTTTGCCTTGTGTTTTGGTTGTGATCATGCATGATCTATGTTTGGTTTGCCTGCATGTGTTATGACCCCTCAGTAGTAGAAACCTCTAAGTTACATACAGTAAGACTCTACTATCAACAGTTCTCCTGTTCCTTTAAGGAAACTCACACAGATGCAAACATCCTTCCCCGGAAAAGAAAGAGCATCTAAAGCCAGTCTTATTGAATTAACATTGGCTGCCTATTAGGTTTCATATTGACTATAAAGTTAAAAGCATTTAATGGGCTAGCTACAGCATATCATGTCAAGTTATTGAATCATCATGGCCCATCTCAACCACTTTGCTCTCAGCAGATGAGGGATTAGTGCCGAACACTAGGATTCCTGACAACTTAGTTAATGCTACAGCATTTTTATAGCCTTAATTCTGGAACAAATTTGCCAAGAATATCAGAAAAGCAAATGACAGGACGAGAGCCAAGAAACGTCTTTACAACCACATCATGTTTATCTGTGCCTGTTTTAATAGATGAATTCATTTTAAAGCCAAAATTACTAAGGCAGAATTAAATCCATTTAAAAGGTAATGGTCTAATTAAATAATTAAACTTTTTGGTAGTGCTGGGACTTTAATACATCAAACTAAACTAGTGTCTTGGTCGCAATTTCAGAAGAGTCAAATTATTGGGCGGCATCAAGCAAAGACAACATCTAAGGAGATTTGAAATTGCTGGAACTGGGTTAAGAACTATTAAACACATTATCAAAATTTGAAAGGATAGTGTTGAACTGTCAACTTTGAACTGTCAACAAGAAATGTGTTCAGAGAAAACACATATTTAGATACATATTTACATACACTAAGGAAACCTCCTGGACTTTCCTGTCATTATTTTAAACATGCTATTACGTGTTTTAGTATTGCTTTCGTTACAGGAACCAGTAAATCAACATGCAACTCGAAGCATTCCTGAATAAATAAACTGATTAGAGAACAGGAGAATGTGTAAATTATGAGATCTGACTGTTTTTACAAATATTTAATTTAATTCCCTTAATTTAAATTAACAAATATAGAAATAGGTACACAAATTAACACTCACAAGCTAAAACACATTTAAAATAGCACTATAAGCTTATACACCATTATACACCATAAGCTTGTAGCATTATTCCAGGAATTAGTCGATTCATGACACGACTGTAATAAGAGATCTGATGTGCTTGCTAAACATTAACTGGAAAAAATGTGAAGCTAACACTCACTCAGTCAAGGTCTATACCCCTTATCCTGTAAACAGGGTCGCAGGGGGCCTGGATCCTATTCCAGGAGACTTAAGGCATGAGGCGCAGTACACCCTGGACAGGGTACCAATCGATCGCAGGGCACACGCACATACACACACTCATTCACACACTACTGGCAATTTGGGATTGACAATTAGCCTAAACTGCATAACCTTTGGACTGTGGGAGAAAACCAGAGTACCCGGAGGAAACCCTACCAAACATGGGGAGAACATGCAAACTCCATGCACACAGACCCCGTGGGGGGAATCGAATTTCTAGAACAGGTCAAGAGGACTTGTGAACAGGAACAATTAAATTATTTATATTACTTCATCAGACTCTACAGGACTTTTTATCATAATGCATGAAATGCTATTTAGGATAAAAAATGCAATACAAAAAAGTAATTTTAATTATAAGAAAATCATAAGTATTTGAAAAATAGCTTCAAATCCTTACGGTTTTCTCATTACTTTAAATGTTTGTATTTTTTCAACAAATCCAGATATCAAAAGCAGAAAGAAAAAACTCTTTAGTGATGCATCCACAAACAAACACACACACACACACACACACACACACACACATTTTTTTGAGTGGATCATCCACATACATAATTATTAATGAAGTTAATTAATGTTATGCAGCACCTATGTCCCAATGTTTCCTGCTACAGATCACACAACACTAACCAAAATAAAGCACTTCCTGAAACTAAATGGATGTAAAGAATAGTATTTGTTTCTAAGAGCAATTCTTCCTGCCATAGAAGCTCCACCCTGTCATTTACTGTAGCTTTTATAATCATGATTTACATAATGAAATGGTGGAATCTTGTTTTATTTTATTATTAGAATGTATTCTGAATAACCCTTTAAATACATTCTTTTCAATCTAACTTGGCATGGTTTACTTTAGCCACTGGGACTTGGAAACAGACATGTATAGCTGAACACATGATGGATATGGGTCTTGATCAAAGGCTTGCTCTATGGCATTCACTACCTTGTTTACTTCTTGTTTCTTGTTTTCAATTTTATCTACTCCTTGTTTCAGATAAAATAAAATAAAATATAATTAAATTAAATTACAAACAAATGTTTTACTGCAACAAGCTGCTAAGCACCTAATGATACAAGTCATACTTTTTTGTTTATATAACAACCTCAGCAGCACCCTCATTTCCCCTCTTGTCTATTCCAACCATTCAGCCATCAACATCACCAGTATACTGATCTACTAACACCAGCCATGATCATCCATCATCACCTCACTGGTTCATGTCTTCAGTTTTTTTTAATGCTTGTATGATTCATAGGTCACTATGTGGCGTAAAAAACAAACAGATAAAAAATAAGAGAATAGCATATTTAGCCTTAATAATAGCCTTATTAGAATATACTGTAGTCTGCACTATGTTCCTAAATCACCTTTGAGTTGTCCTTTTATCTGCATTTTAGATAACCTCTATATATGCTAACCCTTTTTATTTTCATAGAACCCTCCCCATTTTTATAGAAAAATATAAACTCAGCTAATAAACTTCAAGTTGATGTGGTTTAAATATTCACAGGTGAATGAGTTAGAGGAGGAAAATGAGTAACATGGCATGTTGGATCTTACCCGAGAGGTTTCTCTAGCCGACTCCCCAGGGAGCCCACTATTTCCCCCAAAGTACAGCACGCCTGTCCCAGAAAGTCCTGCAGAGATAGAGAAAGAGAGTGAGACAAGGACAGCAAAATAGGAAGACACACAGGTAAAAGAGGACCGTTATTCATTCTCGAAAAATACTGTAAAGTTGTATGCAGCTTGAGGTATGTTAACCGCAATTACTATAACTATGTGCAGTGCAGCTGTAAGTAGAGAGACATGAAAAGGTCAGGGATGAGAAAGATACAGTACGCAGCAGGATGCCATGATCCTTTTGGCCTTGTCGGGAATAATGGGTGGTGCTGTTTTCTTTTACTTCCCTTGATCTGATCTGCGAAATGCATGGGGACACATTTTGTCCTCACCTCTCTGCTTTAACAGCCGAAGCTTTGATAGAAACCAAAGACGGAGATCAACAGAACAGGCGCAGAGTTCTTCCAGTATCTCGCTAATGAGCTACGGCTTCCTGCAACTGCGTGAGAGGCAAAGGCAATATACGACTGCTGGCTAAGTCAGCCAAGAGGACTGTCAGGGAACTGGGCTAATACTTTGTTTCCAAGGAAATGGAATCATGCAATGAAAGTTTGAATAGCTTTAAAAAAAAAAAAGTGGGCTACAAAATGTAGCACATCTAACAGCAATATTTTCATACTAGAAATTCATGTAACTATTTCACATGTGAGGCAGCGTTAGCACTGTCGCCTTGCACCTCCAAGGTCTGGGTTCGATTCTGCCTCTGTGTGCATGGAGTTTGTATGTCCCTGTGGCTGGTGGGTTTCCTCCAGGTACTTCGGTTTCCTCCCACAGTTCAAAGAAATGCAGATTAACCTAATTGTGTGAGTGTGCCCTGCGATGGATTGGCACCCTGTCCAGGGTGTACTCTGACTTGTGCCCCAAGTCTCCCCGTGACCCGGGATTCAGGAAAAAGCTGTATAGACGATGAGTGACTGACTGAATGAGTGAGTAGTTCACATGTAAGTAGACAATAAGCATTTTATTATAGTTTCAGCTACTACACTGGAATTGAAACAGAATAATGATTAATTTAATACGGGCACAAATTAGAGGCTAATTACATACATCTGTGGATAAAAAATATACAGAAAGAAATATATTCTTTACATCGTAGTAGCATGTTTGTGTGTCTTGCTGGTACGAATGTGTCACATTTAGCAGCACTGCTGCGATTGTCAGACTGCTTTTTCCATGAGACACATAATTTGGGGCCAGATCTCACAGTCTCACACATAACCTTTCAAATCTTACACATTAGACGCATGAATACATAAAAAATATAGTATATTTTGTTGTGGATCTGAAATATAATTGTCTCAGCCCTTCCTCTGTGTTACTTAGATTAGCCAGTAAATGCCTGCCGGCTCCTTCAGTGGGCTAATATAACTTTGCTGTGCCACTTGTGGCATAAACATTAATGACGTCACCCACAGGTTTTCTAAGGGACCTTAACTCCTGTATTTCCTCTGGCTAAACTACAGCATTAAACTACATTCAGAAAGCTAGTTAGCTAAAGTGATGCATAGCAGACAGCTAGTGGTTTGACACCTGCAATGCGGCTGTAATTCAAACTCACCATGACCCTAATTATGCATAACTTTATGGCTTAATACTAATGAGTTGCATAAACATTCCCCCCACACAGTTTTCATGAATGGAAGATCTCAGTATGGAGACCAAAACTGTTTTCACTGCAAACGTTTATTTCTGTTCTACAGTTGTGTTCAAAATTATTCAACCCCCACTGAAATTGAGTGTTTTGGCCAGTTTGACATTGATTTTGATCATTT
>JAQMYJ010000004.1:14541911-14553621 GCA_030014305.1 Clarias laeviceps
TAGAATGTAGAAAATAAATCACTAAACAAAAAAAAAGAAATTTGCAAGTGACCCCAAACTTTTGAACGGTAGTGTATGTAGTAAATGAATTTGCCATACCACTTTTACATACAAGTAAACAGACCGAACTATTCCATGATATGGTAAGGTGTTTTATTACCATGTCACTGTGTTAATGAAGTTTTCCTTAGAAGCAGTGCTACAAGACATTGTGTATGTCTGAAAGGATATAGCTAGCTGAAGAGGATGGGAGCTGTTTACGGCTATTTATAAAGCTCTGCATTAACGCTGACACTCCTCCATTCCCATGAGCACTACCAATTACTGGTTGAGGCGCTGTCGACAGATCTAATAAAGAAAAAGAAACACAGGATTCTTCTGTTCTTGTAAACAGAGAAATAAATACATTCTTCAGTTCTCTATCCCTATGGCCTTCTTCCTTTAATTTTCACCTGCTTCCGACAGCACAGTAACTCATAAGTGAACACGTCCAGCCTGGATGGAAATCCCTGGGAGGTTAGTTACTGAAGAGGTTTGTCTGTACTGGCTGGAATTGAGAGGATGCTATTGATTGTGTGTATCACCTGTGATGATGACAAGCAAAGTAAAAGAAGCAACAGAAAAACATCCATCTGATTGGTGGGATCCTTTGGGGAAAGCTTTTTGTAGTCATGGGACTTGAGGGAGCAAGTAGAGTCTCTGGGAATGTATTCAATTACTCCTCCATGCTATCTATGTATGTGTATGTCCCTCCTAGGGTAAACACTACTATCACAGATGCACAGAAGTGATGTTTCTGAAATGCCACTGAGCTGAAGGATTGGATAATGACTTAGATCGGTGCAGGGGTAGAGAGAAGTTAAGTCATCCATAAGTGACATAAGTCGCTCGTTGTATAGATAGAACAGATGGGGTGATAGTTTCTTTTGTAAAGTGGATGAATTGTTATAGGTTTAATGTAACTAAAGGATTAATGGGAGGTTTGAGATTCATCCATTTTGACAAAGAAAAATAAGTTTGTTTGCATGGCAGGGACTAAAATGGATTTCCCCTCAAATACAATAATAATAATGATATATGATAATGATACTGAATATTTTGTGATATGTAAAGAGCATCAAGAGTTGTTTTAAACATAAGAGCTCCCCTTTAAATTGAATATTGCTGCTTATTCACCTACCACTGCAAAAAGCACCATTATGTTTCAAATACTGTATATGCCATCTATTTGTCTCATTGGAAGACTTAGTTTCTCTACAGGAGGTTTTAAAAAGTGTCGCTTTTGCACAAGTGCATAAAACAAATAAGACAGAGAAAAATCACAGCCACAAACGATAGCCTTTGATCCTAAAAAAGCCTAAAAAGCACAATTATTAAAATTGTTTTGATCAAATCTCCGTGAATTGTAAATGATTTTGAAAAACTCCTTTGATTATAAATCCACCTCACAAAGCTTTGTCACTATTAATAAATTGGTCTGTGTTTGTGGAAATTTAAATATAACCAAGCAAGAAGATCTGAGAAATTTAAATTTACAATGCACCATCAACCTCCAGTAGTTCATTACTCACCATTGAAGCCCATGACTGCTGGGGGTACCAGCAAATTCAGCAACAGAATGTAAATGTGCTTTTCTTGGCTTCAACAGTTCACTAAATGCAAAAAGTTTAGTCATTGCAGCTTCTATTTTGCCCGGTTAGTTCTTTCACTCCACTGAGCAGATGATGTATACATTCTAGAATATACTATGTAATGCAGCCGTTCACTGTTTTCCCAACAATAGTCCAAAACTTGTAAAAGAAGCACATGTAGTGAAAGAAATATTAAAAATTAAAATTTTGGTTATAGAAAACCTTGTGTGCCTGAGGAATATATGAGTAAAAAAAGAATGAGTAAAAGCAAGCAACGATGGCAAACATGCCGTTTAATGCAGTCAAACTACTCATGTGCTTTTCCTTTTTTAATCTGCATTATTCTGATTTCTTTTTACTTCTTATATTGCATAAAGGGTGCAAGGAGTGGTACATATTAGGCAACAGTAAACAGTCTGTTCTCAACTTCGATATGTTGGCAGGGAAAATTGGTAAGTTGATCCAAAATGGCAGGTATTGTGGGACGTTCCCAGTATGCATCATTTATATACATTAGGTACAGTACCAAACGAGGTCCAAGAAAGGGCAACTGGTGACAGGGTCATGGGCACCCAGGCCCATCAATCAATGTATGTGGGGGGTAAAGGCTATCAGTTACTGTGGCACACATTGTTAGATTAATGCTGGAAATTATAGACATGTGTCAGAAAACTCAGTGGGAATCACAGCAAACTGAACCATAGAACAAGGGTAAAAATGGCCTGGACTGATTCATCACCTGTTATTTTTTTATTTGGGTGCGTGTGTTTTGCTTACCTGGAGAAGACATAGCACTAGGCTGCACTTCGGGAAGAAGGCAAGCCGACGAAGGCAGTGTGCTGCTCTGAGCAATGTTTTGCTGGGAAACCTTCGGTCCTAGTATTCATGTGGCATTCATGTCCTAGATGCTCAGATGTTCTTTTTTTTGCCTATTAGTTGAACATATTGTATTCGGGTCACGACTTTTTGTTTGCCACTCCAAACCTCTTACATCGGTATTTAAAAAAAAAAAAAATTTCAACTCAAGGAGGTATGTTCAACACAAGTGTTCTGCTGGAAGACTCACTTATGACATTAGGACTTTCTGGTTCATGACTTGAGACTGTGCTTTAATATTTCTAGGTAATCCTCCTTCCTTAATATGTCATCTATTTTTTTGATGTGCACTACTCTTTTTCAGAGCAGCACACACTGCCAACCAACGAAATGACGCTGCCACCCCCATGCTTCAAAGATGGTATAGTGTTATTTGGTTTAAAAGCCTCACAATTTTTCCTGATGATTGTATTGACCATTCAGTTGACCAGGTGAAAACTCTGGCTGATCACCTCACCTTTTTTAACAATAGTAGGTGCTTTCATGTCTCAGGGTTGTCAGGTGTAACATTGTACACGTTTCATAATGGATATGAATAGCTTTGTACCTAATTCCTCCAACTCCTTAATTAATTGTTCATTGTTGTCTGCAGGTTGAGTTTAATGAGTTTAATCATCCAAGGCAGTTATTTTGCGCCTCCTTCCTGAACAATATGTGGTACCAACATTTCAATATTTGCATACAGGACAATCAGAAGCCACTGAAAATAAATACATATATTTCTAGAATTTTCCAGACTGTAAATAGGGAAATATATGGTGAAAGTAGAAATTGTGTAAATTACATTCTTTGCTAATTGCCACACAAAATGTCCTATGTGACCGATCGTAATAATGTAGTGATTTAAATTATTATCTGTTGCTCTCATTGGGACTAAAATGGATTTTCTCCTCAGAGTAAAATACAATAAAAATAATGATATATGATAATTATACTGTATATTTTGTGATATGTGAAGAGCATCAAGAGTTGTTTTAATCATAAGAGCTCCCCTTCAAATTGAATATTGCTGCTTATTCACTTACCACTGCAAAAAGCACCCTAATGTTGCAAATATACTGTATGCCATCAATTTGTCTCTTTGGATGACTTAGTTTTCTCCACAGGAGGTTTTGGAAAGCGTCGCTTTTGAACCAGCGCATAAAACAAATAAGATGGAAGAAAAAATCACAGCCACAAACAGAGCATTAAGATATCCTTTCATATTTCATTAACTAAATAAGCTAAATGTACAGAGGTCAAAGCACAATCATGGTGCATGGCATCTTTTTATATTTTTAAGGATATGACACAAGAAAAAACACAGACTCACAAGCAAGAGGGATGCTCTGAAATTACCAGACAAACCTGGGTCATGACTGTAATAGCTCACTATGGAAAACAGCGTCAGTAAGATGTGGAATCACGCTGTTGTTTACATAAAGGCATTCTTGCAGGAAATTAAGTAAACCTACAGTTTTTCTGCCACAATATCAGGAAGAGATAAATAGATATTTGTGAGTAAGTGTATGTGTGCATGTTTATATAGACAAACAGTGAAAACATTAAGTCCAATGTTATGTAAGTTCCCCTTGTGGTGCCTGGGCAGCTCTCACCACCAAAGGCATGACCTCAGAGATGTGCGGTGGTGTCTGGCACCAGGAAGATAGTATCAGATATTCTGGACTTGTTAGTATAATAACCCATGGATTCTTAATCGGATTGAGATCTCTGGAAAGGAAAGGCTGGATCGACAGCCTTGAATTCTTTGCCTGCTAAGTCCTTGTGCCTATTTTATTGTGGCCAGCATTTCAGCAATTTGTGCTACACTTGTTTTTCTGTGGGATAAGACAGGGCAGGCTAGCTTTTGTTCCCCACAGGCATAAATGGGCCTTGTGGGCCCATGATCCTGTCACCAGTTTACTTGTATATAATTGATAATCAATATTATTAATTCCACGTGTCAGTGATGTTACTCTCCTGGCTGACTGGTGTAAAGAGAAGTTAGTAAAAGAGGTCTGTGCACTGTTTACAGATTGACAGATCTTATTATTTCAGTGAAGCATTCAATGAAAAGGCTGCTAAAAGTGCTCTGGCTATAGATATCTCTATTCCATAATACGTGACATAATCTAGGTCATAACAGCATTATCAGCTGTATTTAGGTGTATGGTTAGGTCAAGGGCACTAGAGACTGCATATATGTAATTGTGTAAGGCAAGCACATGAATACAAAATTCAGATAAGAGATAAAGATATATGCCTTTGTCAGTTGTGTAAATTTGCAAGGTCAATGTCAAATGCCATACTACAGCCCACGGCAAAACAGAGGGAAATACAACACTTAGAAGTTGTTCGCTCAGGGCACAAAAAATTGTGTAGCCTCAAACTAATTAAATTAAATGTGACTCATCATATAAGTTAGGTGTTTTGTTTTATTTATTTCTTTGATTTAAGCTCTGCTCGTGGCTCCCACCGTTGAATGTGTATTTAATACTTTGTATATATTTTTTGTAAATATTATTTCTTTCACTACTTGTACTATTGGTTTCCACTGTGTGTTTTGGTGCTTTAAATTACTAAAGTTTGCTAAAACTCAGCGCTACTCTTGAGTTGGTCTCATTCTTGTTCATGAGTGACTTCTCAAATAGTAATCAGTGACGGTCTTCAATATATTAACCTTCCTTTTTTTTGAAGGAAGATAGGGCTTCCTATCCCCCTTAGACAAGAGCAAACATAACAACTAAATAGGAAACCGTAACAATGTCACAAAAGTTCATTTTGTGCTTTGGCCAATAGAATATATCCTGATCCTTCAAAACAACTAAGAAATTTAAATCATTATCATTGTTTTTATGATGAAATCCTTGTGTCAAAATTATACAACAGTTAGTTCCGACTGAGCGATCTAATTGGATAAGAGGTATTTCACAAATGGTGACAATGGACGGCTACAGCACTGGGACATTTAACTATATGTATTATTCCGTGTCCCAGAGTGTTCTAATAACTGGTAATTACACTAAGGGTCAGTTGTAGCTCCCTACCAAAAAACACTTTCAAAACCAGTCACAGCAAAAAACTTTTGATAATGTTAGGTAATATTAAAAAAAAAAATAAATAACACTTTGCCTAATAATTGTTTTTAAGTCATTTCGAGTCCCATATATCTGTGTTCTTTCATTTAAGGCTACAAAGCTAACTAGCTCCTAACACAAGGCTGAATCCCAAATCACTCTGTACCCCATGATCAAAGATACTACTTGGGGTGTGACAATCCATTCTACACCCAACATACTGTTCAGAGGTTAACAGAGGTAAAATTCTACAGCGGAATCATACAAGAATAAAGAGAATCATACAAGATTTAAAGCAATGTCCACCCTCTACATGGTTTATTCTCCTCAACAAGTACCAGTAAGAATATAAAGCTAGTTTCACCCCTGTTAATTACAGTCCACTAACTGCATTGTTTTTTAAACCCCACTTTGAAAGGAACGTCTGGCCTTGTGGGGCAGGATAATATCTATCCCTCAGAGAGGTAAGGTTGTAATTTCTTGTTGTAAAATTTTAGAATCTTATGGCAGGCCTATTTAATTATACACAATCCTGGGCTGAACCCATGCACGAGACAACCAAGTTAAACTAGCTGCTCATCAAACATGATAGACTGTGTTTTCTTCTGAATTAAACAACAATAAAGAGAAGAAAGCTCAAACAATGTATAATGATATTTCTTACAAGTCAGAATCTACAGGTAAGCAGTGTTGGACTAAACTGGTAGTCTTCCAAACAGCCTGAAAGGAAAGCCCGCTAAACAGAAATGCTACAGTATTACTGCAGCTAGATTAGTGTATCTCTCCAATCAAAAAGAAGAAGTCAAGAAGATAAAAAGCAAAAAGCAAAACTAACTACCAATTAAAAAGCCCAGCACAGATAAAATATAATTTTCCATGTAATTCATTGTCAAAATCTAATTTTGACCATCTGATACTTCGGTTAACCTGATATCTATTGAGAGCAACAATACCAAATCAGTAAAGCAAATAGAATCATTAACATAACAAATTAACCTCAATATCATCAACTTTTGTACTACATACAGTATGTGTGGCAGCGGGGGCATAGTTTAATGATGTTTTTGTATGAAGTAAAGTCTTGTAGAAAAATGTGGATAAACTAATGAATGACTGTTCACCTGTGTGTAATTAATGATGCACTATTTTTACCCTGTTTGTCTTGTTGTGAGTAATAGAATGCAAACCAGAGAGAAGCAGCAGAAAGGAAAGCAACCTCCACCAGCGGTATTCTGTTGTGCATGAGTATGGACGGTTTTCATTTTGGTTTAAAGTGTATATATAACATAAAAAAGAGCATGCTGCAAAAAGTGGGGAAAAAAACTCCAAACAAGTCTTATCAACACTAAACTCCTTCCTAAATCCTTACTTTTCCCAATCTCATTGAAAGTGTTGCAATATGATACTTATTTCATAAAGCGAACACAACCAGAGACTATCAAATCTCTTTTGCGCTTGGTGGATCCCAAAAATGGTGAGTGTCAATGAAATTGCTTTATGCTTTTCCTGTTTATCTCTTCGCTCTGTGGCACCAAAGACTAAAGTTCACATGTCTACCGAGTAGGGTGTTCATTTTAAAGTATGGAGGAAAGTTATACCCAAGGTGACAGATTGTGAGAGGGCAGGGATGACCCCAATGTGATCAAAGTAGGGCCAATATGGTGGCTCCTAGCACTGTGCTTCAACAAAAGGCAAACAGCACAGAGTGCAAGTGGGCTAGGAGTGGGTCCAACATGTCTCCCTGTACTGCACTCCAGCATGGGGCTTACTTCTGCCCCGGGTCATGACTAGCACACTGTAGAGGTCAACCAGCAGAAGTCAACAAGGTGGAAGTAAATTCAAGCCATGCTATGCCAAAATCATTCCAACTTAAACTATGGGCTGTTCTGTACCTGCAGCGCCATGGTCTTTGTCACCATTGCCATGGTCTTTGTCAGCAATGCCATCTGTCCCAGGGGTGCCATAACCTGCCCAGTCCCAGCCATGCTGTCTTATGTTCCAGCAATGCCAGGCTTTGTTCCTGAAATTCCCTTACCTTCACCAGCAATGCCATGATCTAATCCAACAGTGCCGTGCTTTATCCAAACCTAATGTTGCTTCATCCCAGCCTAACTCTGCTTTGTCTACGCCATGCCCTGTTCAGACCCAGCCTAACCTTGCTTTCTCAGGCAAGCCCTGTTTCGTTTCAGCTAAGCCCTGTCCCATCTTGGCTCAAGCCTGAGCCTAGAGCCCATGCTAAGTTTCATCCCAGTGTCTGTGGCAAGTTGCGTTGCGGCTTCTGGGTCAAGCTTATTCACAGCCCCTGTGCCAAGCCAGATCATAGTCCCCATGCCATGCAAATCTCCTCTATAACTCTATACCTACAGTATATGGCTAAAAGTTGAACCGTGTAAGTGGAAATTTTAGTCAACATCCCCCTTGAATAGGTCATAAACTGGAGACTAATGAAGACTTGGGTAGAAAACTGTTAATGGCAAAATCACTCCTAAAACTATCAGAGCAACTGTAGTCGAAAGTCATCACAGCAATTCCTGAACTCTCTGTATCAAGTGAAGTCCAAAGTCATGGTTTTAATGGATAATGGAACCATCCTCACAGCAGTCACATGCATCTTTAAGTAGACTATAAGAGGGCATACACAGCAAGTTATCCCCCAACTTCTCAATTTCAGTGCTTTTGTCATGCTCCAGTCACCAAGCCTCAGAGTAAACTTGGCTCGGCATTGTCACAGGGGCTGAGTAAAGGAGGCTGGTGGTGGTGGCCCAGGGCCATCTCTAAGGCATGTCTACAGCCATTCCTTAGAGAAAAGGTTTCTGTCATGATTTCTTTTGAGGAGCTGCACGCCAGAGTTTCCATTTTTATGAGACTATTATTTTGACCATGCTTTATTTTTCCAGCTCTCAAAGCTCAGTTCATAGTTAATTCCAAATTTACTTCCTGTTCTAATAATAGCCAGGTAATTCTTGTATAACTTATTAGTTGCAATATTTAAGTCTGGTTCATCCTCACTTTCCTTGTAACATCAAGTGAGAGTATGCAATTTTTCAGCTGTTAATTTTGTTAATGCTGTTGCAAGAAGCTGGGTGTCTTGATTATGTTATGCTTTTATTCATGCTAATATAACTTCTTTGATCACAGTTATCGTTTCATATTCGTTCGGATTAGTGTGACAACAGTAACCCAGAATAAAGATTCGCCCGCATGTACAGTACATCCTGCCTATTCAATCCTGACTCATGTGGTTACATAACGTCACAGACCCTCTGAAGATGTAGGCACATCCATATACACTTATTAAATATTCATGAGCTTTCCTGCCTATTCTTGGAAATAAATATTGCACCTCGCACTCATAGTCACATCTTCACTTTACAGGTCACTGATGTAGTCACCAGTGTATTGTGCTAATTCAGTCAGCAGCTATGTTTACTGAGAAAGTAACTAAACTTGTTCGGGTCAGTCCAACCTGAACAAAAGGCTTGGCGGATGAGATTTCAGCTTTCTTGCACAAACAAACAAAAGAAAGCAGTGGTACAAAATATGCACCCGTATAAATATTAGTCAATATTTTGGCAGTATAAGACCGTGTCTATACACGGTAAACTATAACGTTGATTGGCTCTGTTGGGAGATACATATAGCCATGCACCCCTCAAGGTAAAAAACTTTAGATTACTGGTATATTAATTGTCCTTCATCAGAAAAGTATCAGGGTCCAGATAGAACTATTGCTCTGTCCGGATCCGGACAATGGTCCATCATTTAGTGATGCCTGCTACACAGGATCGTGGGAAGCCTGTACTTCGGGCACTATATGCAATAGGCCTGATCCGCATATCTTTGAAGTGAGAAAACCATTGTACAGGAAGAACATGCACACTCCACATACACAAACCCAAGGAAGGAATCAAACGCTCAACCCTGTAGGTGTGAAGCACCAATGCAAACCTTTGAAAGCTCAATTACTATAAACGCAATACATAAGAAAACTTGAAATATGGGAAATGTGTAGTAACATAATATCTCCCACTGTCCTGACACTAGTATCCCAATTTCACACTTGCTACAGCAGAATATTGATGATGGAAATTATAAATTTTTAATGAGAGCTTAAGGTTTAGAGCTTCAGAAGGCAGAGCAATCATTAGCAATACAAATGGTGAGAGTGGTGTGAAATAAAGTTAAGGACAGGACAACTTTATGCATACAGTTTATGGGTTAGTCAGTAACCCATAAAACCAAAGACAAAATTCCCAACAATGTTCACTGAATAAAAGGCCTGTTAGATTTACATGGGGGAAAAAAAGTACATCGGTTGCCCATATTAAAAGTTCTTTTACCTGATGTGCATATTGCTTTTCATGGAAACCAAAAACTTTTTTTTGTAGGGCACAATAATTCGAGCAAGCAATATATCTGTCTATTCCTGGGGAAAATCAACACTAAACATTAAAAAAGTAAAAAAGTGGTGTACACTAACTACAGTATGTTTTAACTATGTTTACCCACCAAGCCGTATATTTATATTAACATTTACAAGAATGTGAGTGTGTTTAGTTTCATTATTATACCACCTGACCTTATATACAAGTGAAGCATCAATGCAGCTTAAAGTTGTGTGATGGGAATCAATGGTTTACTCACATGTTTGGAAAGGTTGGTGCTCTTTGAGTCCACGTCATACCTGTAGAATGAAAGAGAGACAGAAATTCAGTCATCAATAAAGCTTTTATGTGACATAATGACTATGAAAAACCAAAGGGACTTCCCTTTAAAAGCCTTAACTTTATGCATTACAACCTGAACAATGAAGTCTGAGACCACCAACATTAGTTGATTAGTCTTTTTATGTTTGTAGAAAGGGAAAAGGTATGAAAAAGGAGGAAAAAAAAGACAGAGGTTGACCATTTTGTCTTTTTTTTTTTTTAGACAGATCATTAGCGAGATGATGATTCATATGTGATTATGATCCAAAGAGACAATCTCTGTATGCCATGGCTCATTGTCTTAAGACACACTCGGCTGACCTTGTCGAAAATCATAATTTAGTTTGAAACTACTCCAAGTAATTTCACACTTGAGAACATAGACAAGACACTTTTTCAGACTGATTCAATGTGGATACAAATTAAGAACTAATCTTACATGCTTCAAAAAATGCTAGTTGTGCAATGATTGCCCATGAGAAAATACAATAAAGCAAGATTAAAGGCTGTAAAAAGGGGTTGGTTGTATGACAAGCCAGGTTTGTAAACTATACAATAGAAGCTTATTGTCATTATTTAGACGTTCCACATCACATTCAGAGATAAAAGCCTGCTGTTCTCTTTCATCTGCAAAGACACACATAGACTTCTCCGATAGAGATATACTATGATTTTTGTTTGTTTTTCAGTCATTTCCTGCCATTTTCTTTTTTTCTCTAACCATCTTGTTGGGTTGCATTCATGAGTGTGTACAAGTGTGCTTTGTGCATGCTTATGTGGGCATACATTATACTACCTCATACAGCAAAATAATATACTGCATGTTTTTTTTTATATATTGCATGCAATTTTTTCATTACCTTAAGTATAACAGGTACACCTTTTTACAAGATAAGAGCCACTCCAATAGTAATAGTACTTGGTTAAATATTTTTTATATTTTTCCTCTATGCATTACCCTGGTAACCCAACATAAAAGCCCATGTGAAAATTTCACACTACTGAAATGACATAGGTGGCGGCAGGGTGGCTTAGTGGTTAGCACTGTTGGCTTGCACCTCCAGATTCCGGGTAAGATTTCTGCCTTGGGGTCTGTTTACATAGAGTTTGCATGTTCTCGCTGTGCTTGATGAGTTACTCCGGTTTCCTCCCACAGTCCAAAGACATATAGATTAGGCTAAAAAAAATAGAGGTATAGACGATGATAAAGTGGTACAGATGATGAGTGAGAAAAATTACAAAAGATATCATTGAAATGTGTCCAACTTTTTAAATTACATAATTGAATTCATAATCAAAGGTGTACGGAAAAGTTACTATAGTGCATTTTTTAAAGAAGAGTAAGGACTGATTAAATCTATATTTTTAATTGCATTTAAATATTACTTTAATTACAATTCTCATTTGTGCCATTAATATTATGTTGTCCCTGGTAATAATT
>JAQMYJ010000004.1:14587915-14599317 GCA_030014305.1 Clarias laeviceps
CACACACACACACACACACACACACACACACACACACACACACACACACACACACACACACACACACACTCTTTCTCATGCGCAAACAATCTTGGTAAACAAACCCAACAGACCATCCCTTATTGCTTTCCATCCCTAAGTGAATGAGCAGAATAAGTGGTCTTTCACTGAAAGACACTCCTTCTGAGCTATACAAACATAATCAACCCATTCTCCATTTTTTCCGTCTCACCCTTATCTCTCTTCTGTCTCTCCTGGCAGGACAGACGAGTTTCTTCTTCAAGTAATGTTTAACCGTTTTAGCTAAGACTGGTGTCTACACATACTGTACAGTATTATATTAGAATCACTCGTTTGGGGTAGGAATAATCTTATTACGTAACCTCTGATCAATCTACTCCTTATGAACACGACTGGTATCATAAGAGTCCATAAGGGCTACAAAAAAGACATAAAAAGAAATATATAGGAGAAAGAAGAGCCTTGTGAGCGTTTGATGCCTTTTGTACACTTTTCCGGCTACAGCAATTGAGTTACAGAAGATATAGACAAGTACAGGATAAAAGGTCCAAGCTAGAAGAGAGAAATAGAAAGAGTAAGACAGCTTCAAGACCCCCAGTGGGAAAGAAAGAGCGGAGTGTTTAATTAAAGCCCAGACACCCAGCAGCCATTAGGACCCTGTTGGTTAGCATCATGAAAACCCCGAGACGCAAGAAAGACAAGTAACAGGACAAATGCGAAGGCTGCTGCTGAGACACTTCGAAACTTGAAATGATACAGTCAGTAGTGTAGGTGTGTGTGTGATGGGGAAATTAATAACCCTTTGCATAAGACTGTCAGTGTATTCAATGTTCTTGCTCACAGGAGATTTTCTAATTTATATAAATACAGTATATACATGGCATCAGTTCTTCACCAGCATGAGACCGGGCAAGAAAGACACTTTAACAACACGTAATTTAACACTTAACCTTTTTCAACTTAAACATTTTTCATGTCCAAAAATTGCTTTAGTTTTGCCGTGGAACTAAAAGACTTAAATAGTCTTAAAAAAGACTAACGAAAAACATATTTGAGAACGAACTATATGACAACTATAGCTCACAGGTTACCATTACACACTAAAACACCATACAGCACATTCATGTGACTGAGCTTTATGGAAGCAAATGTTTTTAATATATAATAATGGTCAACAGTTTGTCATTAAGCAATTTTAGATTAGATTCTTGTAAAGGTACCAGGAAAAAAAAACAATTTCCGAATGATCACTCTTTAGTTAAAGGCTAACAACTGCTTTATTTTGCATTTGACTTCATTTACATCATTTTGGATTCATTAGCTAACTGAAATGAAACAACCGTATAGGATTTTTTTTTTAGCTGCCTGTAACAATCCAGGAAAAACACACCCAATATTGGCAACACTTTTCAGGAAGAAATGGATTATAAATCCAAATATAAATAAAATATATATATATATATATATATATATATATATATATATATATATATTCCTAAAACATGTTTAACAATGGACATTAAAACAAAGCAGCTTGGATATTGGATATAAAATTTTTATTAAAATATTAAATTTATATCTAATGAGCAAGCATAAAGATTTGGTGGCAAAGGAAAATTTCAGGGAAATAAATCTCGAGAGGAACCGTCCTCAAAAGTGAACCCGGCCTCATTTGGGTGAGACAGGATTGTATAATTATAAGTAATTTCACTTCTATAATTCTATTCTATATTCTCTTCAAAGAAACCATATGATTCTTTTGGTCATATGCAAGATGTAAAGATCTTGCACTCTATCAGTAGTGCAACTTATGTTGAAATGACACTGTCAATAAGCAGGACATAAGACATGCAACAGTATAGAAATATTGAAGAAGCCTTGATTTTGCCCTTTGTGAACATTTACACAGAATTATGAAGTGGTGGGCAAATACAGTATAGACCTTTCACCCGAGTACTTTGAATGTTCATGTGACTGCAAGCGTTAAAAGCAAAGACACAGGAAAAGAACTAAGAACATTTGGCCAAAGTAGGTTTCCAAAAAGGTTTCCAGTTTGTAAAACTGCAGCTCATTTTCCTCCAGAAATATAATCTGACCCTCTCAGGCATTGACTTCTTTGATAAATAGACTAAATAAAGACCACAGCTATCCATTAAACCATGCAACATCGACTCCTGATGAGCCCCAAGTCTTTAGGGGTAGGTATTAGAATTTATTAATAAATTATAGTGCTTTCCCTATGAGAGCATGACTTAAGATCTTGTTTGACATTTACAGGTGTGTTCCAACATCCATTTCAATATGACATTCAAAAAGTCACAGATGATGTCATGGGTTAATCTGCATATTGAATTAATTGCCATCATTCTTATATCAGAACATGTAACCAGAAGAAGGCAAGGCAGACTTTTTGTGAACTAGAATAGAATAGGAGTTGGGAAGAAAAATTAATTTGGTCATGGTGCCATTAGCTAACTAACTCACTAACTGACCAACTAAGTATATATTAGTCTGTTTGCATGGACTTTGCAAGTTCTCCCCGTGCTTCTTGAGTTTCCTCTGGGTACTCCGGTTTCCTCCCGTAGTCAATGACATAAGGTTAATTTCCATTGCCAAATTGTGAATGACAACTGGGAGTCTACGGATATATCTCCAGGGTGGAGAGTATCTGTCAACTGATGTGTCAGATCTGGACTAGCATTACCCGTTACCATTACTGCTGTGGATATGTTTGCTCTAACGACCCATGTTTTATCTAATAGTGGCGTTTCACATTACTGCTTTGTATTAGCACCAGGGTTTCAGAACATATGAGACGAACTGGTTGTAAACTTCCCGCAGGAACAATAAACATACATTGATCTGTCCATTCATCTTTAAAGGTCCAGTTTTCATGGTGTACTTTCCTTTTTTTTAAGTACGCCATGCTGTGTCATGCTTTTGTTTCTGTTTCGTGAGAATTTGGGCGCCTTGTAGGTGCATTTCTTTGTCTTCCACATACTTTGTGTATTGTATACGCGGTGCACTTATGGCGTTGTTGAGTGACGCCAGTTTACGGAGTGAAAGACCCCAAGAAACCCATTCTTACAGCTTTCATTTAACAGATTTTCCTATTTGACGTTTTTGGTAATGATCCACTCTGTAAGTCAAACTCTGACAGTGCAAATATGGTGATAAATAATACTGCTAAACATCTGACACAGACAGAGAGAGAGAGAGAGAGAGCTGAAGATCCATCAGTTTGCCGTGTGTCGCTCCTTGTTGCTCCCAGTGGGATCGGGGCCCGGTGGGCCAGCAACCGTTTCCGTGACAACGGGCAGCCAATGAAGTGTGTTTGCTCTCTGACTGATACTTGCTCTTTTTCTTCTGTGAGGCATAAGCAGCTCAGTAGACGATGATGACCCAGAATTGAAAATACATGCCATGGACAAAACATCCTTCAGCAGCATGGGGGAATCTCTCTATATCTCACTCTCCCTGATATTGGATCTCTCTCTCTTTCTCCCTCTCGTTTTCTTTCCTCCTTCATCCTCAGTCCAATTAGGCCTATAACTGCCCACATATGACTTTAATTAAGCATGCAAATCTATCATTCTAATTTGCTAACCGAAGGTGGCTCACGACTGCATACTTTTGACAGCATTACCTTGGCGACGCTCGGAGCCTATGACAGCGCCTGGTGAGCCTCTGTGACATAGGATTTGACGGAAGAGGAAAAGAAGCCACAGAGAGAGCTCTCCCAATAAGAGTGGATAAAGTGTACAGTTTCCACTCTGCAGTGACCATTTAAGACGTAAAATCAGATTTCTGTTATAAACATGTACCAGCATGAAATGTGGAAAGTTTAGAGAGATTATTTGAAGATTGTGGAGTCTATTGAATATCTATATATACTATCTGAACATAAATAAATTGTTCATTTAAAACATTTTTGGGATGTTTAAGGACATTTAAACCTGGACTTTTGACTGTGCAGAATAATAGAATACAGTAATGATGGTTAAAAAAATAACTAAAAATTTATTTCTTTACTGTAGCTAATCTCCTGCTATAGTAATGCACTTTAATGTAATGTTTCACTAGTGCCTGGATATCACCAAGGTAGAAAGTTAGGAACATCAATGAGCAAGTATTGCATAATCACAGTTTTTATTAATTTAAGTTAATACCCCTTTTCCACTTTTCTACCGAATCTACACCGATGCAATTTCATTATGGCCTCTGGGGAGCTCAGTAGAGGTCGTTAACGGCTCCTCACAGCCTCTTTTGGGGTCGGCGTGAATTTTGTTGTGTTCAAAAATGTTGGCCGGTGGAATTTTTTTTTTTTTACAATAAAAATCACACTGTACAAGTTACATCAACATTTCATTTATATTTACAATAAGAAACACACTGTTAATCACAAAAAAGTCACTGTAAGGATGCCAACGGCATTTTAATCGTGGTGTCACTGTGTTTAAAAATTTGGTACTGAATTGGTACCGACTATGAGAAGCTGGTTCTATTCATTCATTCATCCAGTTATTTATTCAGTAAAACATTTAAAAATACAAATAAGATGTAACATTTACAGTGTAAATTGGGTATCCTTTAAAACCATAGATTTGATGTAGTTTGTATTGTTTATATACAGAAACTACAATTTTATTTTTTCTTTTCAGAAACATATTATACTTAAACTTATTTATTATACGACTTAGGGCTTTCTAAATATAAATGCTAATTATGGCTGCTTGCATTATGAGCAGACTTGCTTGAGACAATAAAAGAATAATTTCTTCCTCAAAACACTTCAGACATTTTTTTTTAACAAAGCAGAAATTAAAGCAATTAAATCTGTTACTGAAAACTTTCTCCTGCTAGTGTGAATCAGCCTAGTTGCCATAAAAAAAACTATTTTTGCCTTAAATTTGAAATGTTATTAATGTATGATGAGAACATCTAAGGATCTTTAAATCATCTGGTCTAAACTTCGGTGGTTAAAAACTAACCTACTAACAAAAAACGCTGGGATATGCGAAAAATAAGCACATCCCAAAAAGCCCTGGATGCTGGGAAAAAAATCCTTAGAAGAACAAGAGTGCCCTCACACACTATGATGACATAGGGATAATGTCATAAAATATCAACAGGTTGAGACGGAAATTTCTTTTTTTTTTTAAGATAAAATATTTCATATTCAGTTATACTGTACAAATGCAAACAGAGATCGCGTGTCTCCCTCTGCCTTGTGTGAGATCCCAACAACCCTTTCTCTTCCTCTCCATTACTTTGAGTCTCTCTCTCTCTCTCTTTTCTTGCTGCCTGACCCACATAATTCCTCCACAGAGAATACCACAACTCACTGAACTAGATTCCGAGGCCACATCACACTCCCTCTCTAAAACACACGCTCTCCTACCATCTAGGATACAACAGGCATGCTATCAGGATGGGACTGATACTGAGCCCATAGATAAGTGGCTTGAAGGACAACAAACACTAAATCAGCCATTAGAATATATTTAGGGTTCTCTTGCAAAACAGACACACACACACACACACACACACAGTCAACAGCAAGATGGTTGGAGCATTCTCAGTGCTTCTCTTGAAGAGACCTGCCCTAATTTTTCCTGACAAGAAAATGTGAGCTGAGCAGATACTACACACATTAACACACACACACACACACACACACACACACACACACACACACATACATACACACATACACACTCGCCACAATCACATTATGTTCGGGTCAGAACCCTGCCACACTATTAAACACAATATATCTTTGCAATGATTTTGGTCTTAATAGAGAGCTGAGAGGGCATAGTTAAAGAGAGATCAGCTTACTAATTAATCAATCAATCAATCAATTAAAATGATTCACAAGTTATTGGGTTGTGTGCAGGACAGCCTAATAGAAACCAGAATATTATAATATCCAAAATATTTTATTCATGATACTTCCTCTTTCTCACACACACACACACACACACACACACACACACACACACACACAAACTAGTAACAGGAGCTCAGCACTGGACCCCGGACCCTGAAGCTGTGAGGCAACATTACTATTTGCCCCTTCACTGATTTATTTTTTTATTAACCAGGGCCATGTTTCACTCACTTCTTCTCTCTCCTTAAAATTTTTTATACCCTATAACCTCCACTGCCTTAGTACACGGTCATGTGGCTTGTGTAACAAGTTATATGTTTTTTGTTGCTTGTTCTTTGCATTGATCTATTATCTAAGAACTTTGGTGCTACTTTTGCATAATCCACTTACATACTGCTGTGACCTGTGGCTGTTAGGAGTGTTACCTGGGTATGAAATTACTCAGAAGTGCGTGAGAGAAAGATATGCACCATCCGGTGCACTATACAGTAATCGCCATGCTATTTTGGGGAAAAAAGTCGACCCATGCATGTCAAGCAACATGTCAAAAGTCCATAAACAACCATGTACATGTTGTAGTGGGTGTGTCAGCCACTAACATGACTTTGATTATTTAATAATGTACAACATTAGGCCCATAAAAGCAGCTGATAAAACATTTATAATTCTTAAATAGAAAAGGGGGAATGGCTTCTCCGTACCTCCTGACACCCTTGACTGGCTGCATGACATCTGCTCCCTTCTAAATGAAACAAGGCTATTTCTGCCAATGTGAGCATGCTGGTTATCATGACATGTTCTAGTTAAGTATTTTGTGAATGCTCTGATGTACCGGTGGAGAGACTTACGGGCCTATTTAGTGGAAAAATTGGATTCCCCATTAATAACACTCAAACCCATTGCAATCACTCAATATAATAACCCCAATTGTTTCTGTCACATCATACTCTCCTGAATATTACACAGACACAAACAATTACACCACACACACAAAAACCCCACAAATCCTCTCTCTCTCTAACAGGCTAACGCAAAATCGTTTGCCTTGCTATCCTTATTGTTAACCTTAAAATGATTATTAATACAGATAATACAGGCTATATGATATATCTAAATCAAATCCTATCCTTAACCTTAGTCAAAAATATTTTTAAAATGTCTACATAGAGTCTACACTGCATTCACAAAGTATATCACACACACACACACACACACACACACACACACACACTGTAAGACTTGGTACAGTTACGCACAAAGTCAGCAGTGTTATCAGTATGCATGACGTGACTACACAAAAACAAATCTGTCCGGTCTGAGTATATAAATTGAACTCACCATGCAGCCTAAAAGAAAAAAGTGTACCCTACAAAACTGCATTACTTTCTCTCTGACACTGGATTTTTTTTTAGAATAACAGAAGGAAAATAATTGAATAGACATGATTTTTTTTTAAGCATTAAGAGGTTGGAGAGAATGAATCTCATGTAATCATTCCATGCATCTTGCTAGATGATACACTTTATGTCTTTATGATCAACTGCAGCTTTTTCAAACTGCTGCCATCTTTTAAATCTACAGGGTAAAAACAGGCCATGGTAGTAGTGTTATTGATAAACAGAAAATCTTATTTTACAAGCCCAATAAAAATAGTACAATGAAGCAGAATTGCCTGCTGCAAGACTAACAACAGTCCTGTGAATGGGAAATGTCAAAAGCACCGGACGTCATTCTTTATTTCAGACTGGCTGACTGGCAGATCCACAGCATTCAATATTCAGGAGAGGAAGTTGTGACTGAATGGATTTGAAACAAATATCCCAACTGCTCTTTATTGCTGTCAATGATTCAGAAAAGAGCTGATAGATGGGGGAAAAAATAAAAAATAAAAAAATAAAACTGTATGCATGTACCATGCATGCCTGGTTCTCCTTTTATGACCGTAAACCTTTCAGCCCCAATTTATATTTCTATAGGCAAGACATAGAAATGCAACTGGAATCAAATAATTTCAACTTCAACCAATTCTTGACCATGATTTGCCATGCCAAGCAGTGTCTTTTTACAAACCAGAGTCTCTAAAGACATCTGTAACTATGATAGTTACAAGCACTATGGAGTCATAGATTTTCTTGCACTTCACAGTTTGATTAAAGCAGCTTAGTATAATTTGACATGCACTAATAGTATTTTACATCTACACACAATGAAATAAGACAGTGTGTATAAAGCCTCTAAATAGAGTATGAAAAATTCATAGAAAATTGTCACACTATGAGATGAATTCGCTTTTGGTTGGACAAGCTCACACACATACCAGAAACTGGCACATGCAGCCCTGATGCTTGGCTCAGTGCTTTGAGAGGTTTTTGTCCAAGCAGGTGGTGGAGTGTTTTAGGCAGCACAACGGGAATGCCGTGAGGAGGAATGCGAGCGGAGGGCAGGAGACCCCTGTGTGTTAACACAGCCACACCACACTGGTGTAATAAAGAGGTGTGCTGTGTGACCTGACCAGATGAATTCACCAGCTGAGGCTTGGATTCTCAATTTCATTGTGACTTAAATGATGAGACTGCAGCAGCCCTACATAATAAACAATATTTATATTAAACAACAACAATAATAATAATAATAATAATAACAACACGTACATACATACATACATACATACATACTAGCAGCATTTACATTATTAATAATTAGAATTCCAAAAAGAGATTCCAGTTTAATTGCTCACATGGATGCTGATCTTACAAGATGTAGATTTAAATGCTCAAAGCTATTAAGCAGGTTAGGTTAAGCTTTCAATCATTTTCAATAAATCCCACCTTCCGCGTTATGATTGGTTACAAGAATTCAGTCTCGTCTACTGTATGATTGGTTAGATATTTTCCTATATATGAAATTCTGAGCCATTCAGTGCTCCTTTGAGACTCAGTTGATGAAAGTAACGATTTTCTCCCTAATTTAGTTTAATTTAGTCTACTACTACCTCTCAGGCAGGAGGGCCGAAGACCATCACTATCAGCCGACCGCATCTTTTCGAACTGCTCGCTCACGCACCGTTGGGGGCGGCGTAACACACTTGGAGGACAGCGCTATCCACTGCTTCCGCTTGCGTGAGCTCACAGACGCCCCGTAGAGCTGTAATTAATGTGGGAGCACTAAGAGTTCTCGGCCAATCAGCTCTCTCTAGACCTCCAGCTGTGCGAGGTCACAGCATCACCCGGGAATCGAACTCGCGATCTCCGGATGATAGGGCGAGCACTTTACCACTGTGCCACTTGGAGGCCCATTCACACAGTTTACTGATCGAAAATGAAAGCAAAATTTTCCTCAGAGAAAATTTTTCACGTCACCCAATGTTATCCCGATATGCGAAAAAATGCATAGAAACAATATATTTATTCTGACAAAAGAGAAACGACCAGATCAAGTTTTGGGTCAGACTGAGTCTAACTATTCAACTGAGCTATTCACGTGATGCAGTTTTATTCTGATTGGGTTATTATTCCCAATATTAGTGCAATATACAGTAAGTGTCCTTGTAAATGCATCTAGTGTTTCTAAACCCTTTATAATCATGCAGTGATGTATGAAACTAATTTCAGAAACACAAAAAGCAATATCTGGTTAGGTGTGGTGTCTTCTTTTAAAATAACGCTCAGGCAGTTTTTTTCAGCTGTGGGAACCAGTGTTAGCTCTCTTATAGAAAAAAAAATCCAAATCTTTAACAAAAGCAGGAAATTATGAGTTTATAATCATAAAGAATATGTCTTTAAATATCCATTTAATTGACACAAAAGCTTAGAGGCCTAGGTTTTAAAATACTGGATTTCAAATAAGGAGCACTAAGCATGTTTTTCCAGGAAGATTGCTCCATCCAGTGAAACATTATCGAGCAGTCTACCAAAAACACATTATGAGATTTATCGTGAGAATCAGGCTATCTTCCTGTGTACAGCTGTAATCTACGTGTCTCCAAATAGGAAACACATTTTTAAATTATGGTTCCAATTAATTAGTAGATAATTTGACCCAAACAGGAATGATGAAACCTGGAAATACAGCAGGACTCCTCTAGCAGAAGTCATGAGGTGGTGAATTACACAAACAGGAATGATGAAACCTGGAAATACAGCAGGACTCCTCTAGCAGAAGTCATGAGGTGGTGATAAACAGATGTGGACACGAACGTTTGCTTCCCAGGCAGCCTGTCCGAAAGCATTTCGCTGTGCTGACGGTGATGGACACTGATGGACACAGATCCATTCATATGACTTCCTGTTTCTAATCCTCCATTCCAGCTGTTGACAGTATATCCACCAGGACTGGCATGTACTTTAAGTCCTATTCAGACATTAATGTAATGTTAAAGTTTATTAATGTAATTAAGGAATATAGTTCCAAGCAATGATGAGCGGCCCAAGCACCCTAGCCATCGCCACCCGCATGCTTTTAAAGAGGACATACCAATACTCTTATGACATCATTTTAGAAAAGTGGAGAATTTTATGTTTAGACCTCCAAAAACAAAGGCTGGAAAAAAGCATAACAGTATGATGTTGCTCAATGTGATGTCAACTAATATAATGTCACACGGAAAATTATTAACAACTTTTCATCAAAAGTACTGTGTACTGGGTTCTATGTGCATACAGTACATGCAGCTGTGTATGAGCTATGCAGCCAAATCTTGTGTGAGGGCCCGTGCCACCCCCAGGAGCCAAACTCTCAGTCATCCTGATGCCAGCAGATTCCAACCTGTCTGATGATTGTCATGAATTTTTTAACATATTAGAACCTCCAAAAAGCTCCGGATGCAAAGAAAAAAAAATCCTTAGAAGAACAAGAGCGCCCTCACACACTATGACAACATAAGGCTGATGTCTTAATTCTTGGGCCCTAATTAAAGTCTGTTACAAAATAAAAAAGTAATGGAATTATAAATTGTTATAAGATAATGAATTTTCCTTTAATATTTGCATTATTCTCTTTTTTTTATCATCATCATCACATGCTCAAAGAAAAGCCAGTGTGGGGACGAAGTAAAACGTCTCATACTACAACATTTTATGGTAGACTCTCATACAGTATATCATTACACATTTTTGTAAGTGCTAGTTGTATTGTTTATGTATAAATGCATGTGCAGCTGCAGCAGTTCATATCCCATTAGCCCTGTAGTGGTATTTCATATAAAAAAAGTCTAAATGCACCCAAACACATTTAGAAGAAATTTGTATGCAATCCTGCACATCAGGAGGTCTGAGCTGCATTATACGTGTTTAAAAACCCAAATCCAGGGATAGTTTGTCAAGTTGATTTTTAAAGAATGGAACGATCAGGTGTAAATCTGATCTGGTGCCCCGCTTCTGGTTGGAGATCTCGTCGCACGGATGCCCCATGTGTCTCTTTGGGATGCGTCTCGTGTCTGGGGATGGTTCTCGCTACCTAGAAGACGGTTCTGGCATCGACTGGTGTTGGC
>JAQMYJ010000004.1:14606046-14619365 GCA_030014305.1 Clarias laeviceps
AGCGTTTCTTCTTCACAAATGTACTCAAGTAAAAGTAAAAAGTATGGTGCAGTAAAACTACTCATAGAAGTACATTTTTTTCCAAAAAGTTATTCAAGGAAATGTAACGGAGTAAATGTAACTCATTACTGTACTACCAACCTGACTGTAGGAATAAGATCAACAGTACACTGATGAAAAATTAGCATTTCCATTTTGAAAGGAATGGTGCTGCCTCTTACCTCCAGTGTTCATGGTTAAATCTACAGCTTTGCAGCCACCTCCCAACCTTGCCATTAGGATTGGCTAAGCTAAATTACCCCTAAGTGTAAATGTGCGCTTCTACCATGTAATGGATTGGCTTACCATCCAAGGCGTATTCCCGCCTCATGCTCAGCTTCCTGTAATAGACTGCGGGTCCACCCTGACTGGAGCTAAATGAATAGATGTTTACATCTCATCCATCAACAGCAGGTCATTCCGCAATGCATTAAAGAAGGATCGGTATGGCAGCTATGATCGGTATGGCACACTGCTGCTATAGAATGATCTTATGAGCCTTATGTATATTTGTACAAGTAAACTCAGCGAGAGACACTCGAAATTCTGAATGCACAACAGATTTGAAATATATTTTTAAAAAAGCAGAAAATGTAACACAAAAAAACATGTCCTATTTTTATATATAATATGTAATATAAAAAAGCATGTTTTCATGTTACTATTTTTATTTCATTATTTTTTTAAACATAAGTTGTTTAAACTTCTTTGATTGTGAAGTAATTGGTAACTGTGACAGTAATTTGTATGCAATAAATATGTTTTATTAATTCTCTTCTTGTTTTACTTGACCTTTACATGGAAAATACCAACCAAAAGTCTTCTGCTGTGCGAGAAATAAATAAATAAAGAACCAACGATTTTAGCGTGCACACACAAACCCTCTATAATCCTCTTGCCACTGCGCCTGAAAATGTTTCTGAAGGGAAACACTGAGACTTTTTCTGTTATAATGCATGCGAGTAAAAGCTTACCACATTTCTAACAAAGCAGACTATTCAGGTTTTTTTCCCCTGAAATCTGACTTCACTTCATGTCTGTAAGCCAACTCTTTCCTCTTTTTAACTCCAGCCAAGCAACAGGTGGGAAGGAAAATTCCAGGATCTCAAAACAGCTCACGCTGCAGCATGGCTGCTAAGCTGTCGTCTTCTCGAACAGTTAGCGGGGCACTTTGGATGCAGGGGCTAAAATAGATCCATCATAAGAAATTAAGCTCCCGTTCTCTATCAGACAGTGTGCAAATTACACACCCATGCAAGGATATACTGGAGCACCTGCATGCTTGAGGCACCGTGCTGATTTCCAGCTTATAACAAAAAAAAAAAAAGAATGTTAACGGAGACCTGCCAGAAGCCACAGCGATTCCGTCATGCTCTGCCTGATGTGCAGATATTTCCAGCCTAATTCGTGCATGTTAGGCGACCTGCAGAACCTGGGAATGAGGCAGCGTTTCCTCAGGAGATTATGGGCCCAGCTGGTGTTCAGAATACATTCCTGCTCCTGTAACTCCCTGAATCATGGAGCCAAGAGACCCCCTGGCGCTAAAACACCTGAGTCAGGTTTGAATAGATGTGTCTCTGTATAAGCATGGATGAGCCAAGCAACCAATGCTGTTTAACATACAGAGGCCATGAAGGAAAGGAATATATATAAATAAAAAATGAAGATACTTTTGTGCTTGGCTGTAAGCAGAATAAAAAATGCAGGGACACGTTTGGTCATGATTTCTAAATCATTCCTGGTTTAAAAACATGCCTGAAGAAGCCCTGTTCCATCATAATAAATCCACAAGAATAAACAAATGGCTCCTCATTTATATATTTTTCTCACATACGTATAAACCCCGCAAAAAAGTCCCGCAAAAGAGTTGTTGAGCACGTTTCCTGGAAAGACTTCACTTCGACCCAAGACACAGTGCTGTTAATAAGGGACCGAACTGAACAGATAAGGTTTATCAGGACAGCACTGGAGCTGTAGGGAAAGGGTTCACCCTCTAAACCATTGTAATCACACAGACGTCCCCTTGCCTGGGCTGATCTCCAGCATTTACACCCACACGTTCACATTCCACTCCCTTTCCTGAGTGAGAAAACACTTTTGAATCTTTAAAACTTCGATTCTCAGAAGCAAAGAGCCAGGCGTAATTAAATCATTCGAACACACTCTCTTGTTTTTTCATTTCTCAAACCAGAAAATGCAGCCATGAATAATTTAGAGAATAAAGTGGAAAAACACTTCTTGGTGGTTTCTACAGTAAAGTGAAAGTTCACTGTGGAGCCAAGAACATAATCACAGGATGTAATGATGTAGAGATTGCTTGGAGGACAGTGTCGATGTGATTCGTCACAAAACCTGCACAGGGGATTCTGAAAGGAGATTGATCACCAGACACTGGTAGGATCATTACAGACTAAAGCACTACACTTGCTTTAAAAGAACCTTCCTTGCAAGATTACTCTAAATGAAAAAATGGTGGCAAGTTATCCATTCAATGCAGGTCAACACTATGTTAAGTCATAGTAAACTGCAGCAAGATATCAGCTACCAACTTCAAGCAAGCTCCTCTTTGGATTTGTTTACTTAACACTACTATTTAAAATACTACTGACCTATAAAGCACTAAATGGTTTTGCGCCCCAGTACCTGAGTGAACTGCTAGGGGCTTATGATCCGTCACACCTAATTCGATGGATGGATTCGAAGGATGCAGGCTGTTTGTCAGTACTACGTACGTATTATGAAAAATTCAGCAGGAGGCAGAGCTTTTTCTTACAAAGCTCCAAAGTTATGGAATAGCCTTCCAATTAATGTTCAGGACTCAAACACAGTCTCAATGTTTAAGTCTAGGCTACAAACCTATTTATTAGGCCAAGCATTTTTATGAATAGATTTACCTAAAGTAAAAGAGCAGATCTGCAGGACCTATGGACATAGGTCTCTCTCTCTGTCAAGCTACACATGCAGCTCCTGAGATGCCAGTGATCCAGACCGACTATGCCCTCTGGACCTGTCTGACTCATCCTTGTGTCCTGCTTCTGGTTGGAGATCTCATCGCATGGAGGGCCCGTGTGGTCTGCTTGGGCTGCATGTGGTGTCTGAGGACGGTTCTACTTTCACATGAAGACGGTCCTGACCTCGGCTGATGCAGCTGTTCTTTGAGAACTTGTGACTGCTGTCGCTCAGAAGTTCAGGACTGTTATTTCCTACAGTTTTGTACCTGAGCCTCCAATAACGAACTGGACTTCATATTAACTTAAACACGTTATATGTTATATTGAACTTCCAGCTTCCTTCCAGCCTCCCTGTTAAGGCTGGTTTCTTCCTATTGCCATCCAAGGAGTTTTTCCTTCCCACCGTCACCCTTGGCTTGGTCATTAGGGACAATCTGATAATTTTTAATTATACAGTCCATATTTTCTTATATTTCATACACTTTTCCATAATTTTCTTTTGATTTTGTAAAGCTGATTTGCAACAACAACCATTGTTAAAAGCACTGTACAAAATTTTTTAAATAGAATATTTAAAGTATTTATAACTTAAGTGGTCGGATTTTGTTATGTCCCAGTGTATTTTTTTAAATCACTAGCTCAGACATTGCTTCATGCCTCAGCACACAGACTTGATATTATGCCAACTTCCTGTTTAACTAAATAAATTATGTTTGTAAATGTACTTAATGCTATTTAATAATTTAGAATGCCATTTTCCCATCATTTAACATTATTTATCTTTGTTTAACATAAATATAAAAGTCATTCTACCTTTATTTGGAAGCAGTGTTTGTGAATGATTGAGTGTACATTTCGCACAGACAGATAAATCTCGTTTGCAAATCGGCGACAAGTTATCGGTCTGTTTTCAAGGATCTGGAGTTCAACTTGCTGAATGTTTATGAAAATGACTAATGTGGGCTCCAATGCTAAGTTTTGAGCCACTAAAAAACTAACTTTGATTTTCAAGATTTATGCTGAAATGCATTAATGAACAGACATTAGTCTCAAACTCCCTTAAAGTCTCACATTTCTGTATTTGGTTTGTTCTTTAATTTATTTACAATCTCAGGCTGTTTCATGTTCCTTTTCCCTCCTCTTCTGTTTTTTGTAGGACTTAAATATCAATAACATATTCTGTCTCTCTTAGCAAAGAATGGCTCTTTAGATTGTTAAAAATAAAAAAATCTGACTAGTTATGACATTGCTCCTGTTTTATTAAGCATTAATGCTTTATTAGATTTTCTGCGTGGGAATCGAGTGCTCTGTATGGGAGCTAGTGGAAAGTGCTTTAAGTGCTAGAATCTGCTTTGAGCACTTTATTGATTAAATCCAATGGGCAGCATTTCCAATCAATCACATGTCCAAAGGACACCCTTAAGCTTGTTAGACAGCAGAACTTCTAAAGCTGCAAACTAAGACAGAAAGTTTTTATCCACATACAAAAGGAAGGAAATAGTGCCAAGCTCTATGGATTTCTTCCTCCCTGGCTATGGACAGTACTGCTCAATTGATTAGTATAGATTGTGCAAAACAGAGTGAGGAAGTCACTCATGGATGCCCTTTGCACAAAGCAAAAGAGGGGTTTTTGGTTTTTAAAAAACCTTCTAATTTACAGACATTATGGCAAATAATCTGTCCTATTTTGGCACTGTATGTCATTTCCGTTTAAATGAAAGACTTTCGGAATCTCAGGATACTAAACAGGGTATTTTCTTGGAGTTTGATCTAATTTCACCCAATGCAGAGCTACTCTGGACCACTTCAGGACATTTCTCTATTCAGCTTATGATCAATGCATAAACCAAAAACTGTCCATACTGAAAACTGACATCTAGAATCTAGGGACAAAAGAACATACGCAAGGCCTAGGAAAGCAAAAACTGGTGAGGACAGGTTATTCTAGGTACAGTATTTTGTAAACAGGTATGCATCACTGTGTATTTATAGAACAGTCAACATACAACACATATCAGAATACCAGTAGTCAGAACAATAAGGCAATAAATACTTGCAGAACTTCCGTATCTTATAAAAATCAGTGAACTTCACACTAACTGCTAAGACACTTACTGATATTTAATGCCAGCTTCAAACTGGCATAATTCACAATGACATGTGGGGATGGGAATCACCAGGGACCTCCTGCTACAATATTATCATGATACTTAGCTGCCGATTTAATCTGTATTGCGATTCTGTAACGTCCTGATTCATATATATGACCATTTTGATTCATACACATTCAAATTCCATACAAACTTAAATAATTCTTTTGATTGTGTTAAGCTGCTTTGGGACAATGTCAATTGCTAAAAGCGCTATATAAATAAAATTGAATTGAATTGAATATATATAATATATTCTGATTATATATATATATTCTGATTATATTACAATGCTGTGGCACAGTGGTGTAGTGGTTAGCATCGTCAACTTGCACCTCCAGGGTCCGGGTTCGACTCTGTGAACATGGAGTTTGCATGTTCTCCTCATGCTTGGTGGATTTCCTTTGGGTACACTGGTTTCCTCCCACAGTCGAAAGACATGTAGATTATCCTAACTGGTGTTCCCGGTTTAGTATGTGAATGAGTGTGTGAGTGCATGTATGCCCTGCAGTAGATTGGCACCTTGTCCAGGCTTTACCCCACCTTGTGCACCAAGTCTCCTGGGATAGGCTCCAGGGCCCCTGCAACCCTGAATACAGGATAAAGCGGGATAGACGACAAGAGAGTAAGTGAGTGTTAAAATGCTGCCAATGTGTAAATAGTTTGGAGTTCACGTCCTGTGAGGTTCTAAGGGAACGGCAACATTTTCCCATTTCAAATGCAAATATATATAAATAAAAAATTTATTTAGAAAAACCATTTTGGAGACTGGGTAGCAATACATGAACTACCACACAAAATAATTTTTCGTTTTGTGATTATTGACCCCACCCCCAGGCACACAGAGACGAGAATCGCACACTGACCCTGGAGGTGCGAGGCGACAGTGTTAACCACTACACCACTGCACATCAATTTGCATTTGTACTAATGCCAGTGATTTTTTACATTTTTCATTTTTGTGGGCTCTAATGGCAAAATAGAAAAATAATCAACAATGATGGTGGTTGTAATGATTAATGTGATGGTGGTGTGGTGTGGTAGAGTTACTCTTACTCCAAAGTGCATTCGTTTCCTGTAACAGATACCTGTATTTTATACTGCATTCCATTTTTCTACTACATTCAACTTGCTTGTCACTTACTTCAGCTTCAAACAGTTACAGAGGAAGCAGACGGTGTTACGACACTAAATTAAAATTTCATAAAGGTTTCCTAAACGAAAACTTCAGATAATAACATAACATTTTTTCTTGGTTAAACAACATGTTGCTAATCAGTTTATTATTAGTCTTATATGGAGCATCTGTCTTATATTATGTAAAGCTGTTACTATAGAAACAATGATGTGTTAAAATCAAGCACATAAATATAATTCTGCGATTTTTTAATTAGAGCCAGATCATTTACACCATTGTTGTGTCATTTTGTGATATCGCTAGCAAACTGTCATCATAACAAGACAAACATTATAAAATGAGGGTACTCTTTAATATTTAGCAGCCATCTCCTTGGTCCAAAATTATTCCAAATTTTGGCATGACTTTGCTTTAGTTGTGAAGGAGAAATACAACAGCATGTTGATGCAGAACCTAAATCTGTCTCTCTAGATCTTTTCCATTCCTCCTCCCAATCTCCATGGTGCTTAATAATATCCATGGTGACAGAGTACCCCACATGTACAGTAAAGGCATGCACCTGATGGTAACCATGGCACCGGCGTAGGCACTCCTCACCAGACATGCAGCCGTGCGGACAAAACAGAGTCCAGCAAATGTGCCCAAAGGGACGTGAAGCAGAACAATTCACCAAGCGCCCATCTGCCTCGCCGCCCACTTTACTTTGGACATGTTATTGTGTTTGTCACTGTTCCCAGGCTTGTGCTTTACATGAACTGAAGACCACAACACTATGAACCATAAGCTAAATAACAACTCAAAGTAAAAATCTAAATTCTTTCATATACAGAAGATAGTCCTTGCAACTTAAATAGTTTGTATTAATCACTGGGGGATGTTTTGCAAGTGTGTAATAACTGGAGGGAGGAGACAACTGGACACTCAATAACACTTACCATAAGTGATGTGCACTTTTGTCAACATTCTTAATGCTTCTTGTACAATCTATGACGATTCACTGGTGACAGTACACGACCCAAACCACTTTCAATTACCACGACGTACATTAATCAGCTGAAAGGATAATAATTTAAGAATATTGACAAATATCGACTATACTGTCAGATCCCACACATCAGGTCGTGACACACAGACATATGCTGTGATATACTGTAGATAATATATCTAATCCCTGTATACTGTAACCTTATGTTTTATATTAAACAGCAGCTCCGCCCACGTGCAGATCATGACCTCTGCGTGATATCATTGACTGAGAATGGATTGTGCAGGCAATTCACTGGTGCTCCTCACGCTGCTCCAATGTTCCATCAGCCCTTACATTTGTCTGTCATATGTCCCAGCGCTGTTCGGCTCAACCTGACGTACCCATTTTCACTACTGTTAAAACGCCTGTGACAAGCTCACAGAATGCCATGAAAGGTGATGATGATGCCTACTGTTAGGAACGCCTGGGACACTACTGTTGCCTACTGGAGGAACCCCGGGACACGTTTAGATCCTGACAAATCTGTCACCCTCCCATGTTATGCGGTCAACTCACTGCCGCTCCTCACGCTGCCCTCATGTTTAGCCTGTGACACGCTCACAGTGAAAGTTGATGATGACGCTGCCTACTGTTACGCAATTTTATGACATAAAAGCTGGTGAAGATGGCACCTATTGTAGCAGTCGATTATAGATAGATAGATAAATGCACATTGGTGATAATGAGCTATGAATAAATAATAACAATAACAAACACTTTATGCTACTATTTTGATCTTGCAAGCACGCTCTTGCAGAATTATTCAGAATTATTAAAGTTTTATGATACACGATACAGTGAGACCGTATTCAAATTTATTGCATGTCAATAAATAGTTCAACCAGGAAAAGAAGAAAGACACAGGGAGTAACACAGTAGAAATTCTTTTCAGCTCTAAAATAATAAAATCCATGCACTGATTACAGCAGATTTATTTTATGGATTATATTAAATAAAGCACTCAGGGATTGATGTAATATTGTTTTAACATTGTTAATACTGTAGCAGGCTGTGATTTCCAGCACATCAAATAATAATAATTATAATAATAATAATAATAAAAATTACAAAATTACAAATCCCATGACTATGCGTCACACACACACACACACCCGTGGGGTTTCCCAGATTCGAAGTCTGAAAACCGCTGTGAAACACTTCCAGAGACAGAAATGTCTAACAATATAAATATTGACATATTTGGCATACAAACTTCCTTATTTACAGAATGTCAACCAAGTGAAATCAACCAAGAAACCAACAAACACACAGCCAAATGCCTGGTTTAGAGCGAATAAACAACAACAAGCAAAGTTGCTGTAAAGTTGCCCAGCTGAGACAAACCCGCGCTGGTGTGTTTTGACAGCTTTGGAGAAACACTGTTGCTCTCGTGCGAGTGTCAGAGAGAGAACTTTCTGGAGAATAAATCGCAACACGACTACGACATGTTTCCACTGAGGATCCGCAGAGCAGCGCGCACTCACCTGCACGAGACTGTGATTTCAACTTTGGTGGCGGGGACGGTGGCGTTCAGCGCGTCGAAGTCTCCTAACGTCGCCATGTTCACGAAGCTACTGCTGCTCATCGTGGCAGGAAAATACACACACACTCACACACACACGCGCGCGCGCGCGTATGTACTACTGTCCAACCCCTTTCTGTGAAAAGCCGAGGAGCTCTGACGGAGCTGACTGCGTGTGTGTGTGTGTGTGTGAGAGAGAGAGAGCGAGAGCTCCGTGCCTAGAAGTGAGGTTACACACTCCCCGTGTATGTGTGTGCGGAAGCGCGTGCTCGTGTGTGTGTGTGTGTGTGTCGGACAGAGGAATCACGGTGCCATACCGGAAATATTCCTGCTCGGAAAAAGTGCCTGGAGATCTGAGAGCGCCAAGATTCAAACAGAGTGAACACCGTGGGAGGGAGGAACCCGTTCTTCATCATCATCATCATCATCATCTAAAACAACACTGTCAATAACAGCTACAGAAAGTACTAATACATCGACATACTGTATGACGTCAAAGGGCCCACTTATTATTGTTATTGTTATTGTTATTATTAGTGGTTCTTGCGAAGCGAAGCACTACTATTATTATCTCACAGGTTTATTATTCTTTTTTTTTTTATTATTCTTTTTCTTCTTCTTCCGTACAAAAGTTTGGCGCGTAACTAGTCCCGCACCGTTTGTCGGTGTTTGAGTGAGGTGTCAAATCATGCGGCTTATTCGGGAATGGGGTGCTATGACTTTCCTAAGGGGCGGCCCGAAAATCCCATAGACTTAACATTGGGGCCAACATCAACTGTGACATCATAGCCATGTCATCATAGCTATGTTCTATGATGCCACGGCAAGCACCACTCACATTTTCTTCAGGAAATGTACCTCTCTAGTTATTATTATTATTGGTAGGAGTTGTAGTAATAATTATAGTAATAATAATAATGATGCGAATAATAATAATAATAATGATGGTGATGATGGTAACAATAATAATAATAATAATAAGAAGAAGAATATAATGGTGAGGATGATGATGATGATGATGATGATGATAATAATAAAAATAATAATAATACAACCTTTCTCTGGTTTCTCTGGAAAACAACCATGAGAAGTTAGTCCAATGCATACATCAGTCTCAAATTTATTCCCACAGACAGTGGTATACGGTATAGTAGAGTAGGCAATGTTTTCATTTACATTTAGGCACTTGGCAGACGCTGTTATCCAGAGCGACTTACAAAATTCTTTGAAGTTTCCTTCATTGGATCGATCCTTACACTTTTTACTATGTTACTAACCATCAGTCAAGCACTGTTTACATTTTTGGGGGGGAAGGTGATGGATAAACCCAAATATCTAAGAAAACAGATAGGTCTTTACTCATTGCTTAAAGATGTGATGGCTGTACGGACATCTACAGCAAGTTCATTCCACCATCTAAGTGCCAATTCACCTGGGTAGTGAAAGGAAACTGGAGAACCCAGAAAACTGGAGAACCCAGAGAAAAGTTCATCAGAAGAGAGGAGAGAACAAGCACAGACAAGTTCAAGACTATAGAGATGTGAAACAACATTACCTGATGTCCTACACTGTTTCCCAAAATAATAATACAGTAGGAATAATAATAACAACACCAACGACATGATCAGCAAGAGCAATAACAACCACAATGTTAATACCAATATCACTAGGATAGCCACATTTAGTGTCCAAGCACTTTTTGTAAGTTGTATCCCTAGTGGCCAATTTGTATTCTGTAAAGTAAAAAAAGAAATATGTAAAAAAAGAAATATTTAAGGCTAGGTGGACATAAGATTCAAGTTTAGTTACAGACGGTCTTTGATAACCTTTTCACATGCCTGCTGATAATGATCTGCTGATAATGATCTTGTTTCAATTGCTTCCAATTAAGTGAGCCATGACGATCCAATTAGCAGCAACAACAGAAGAAGAAGACGAAGTTTTCAGGAGTTTTTGCTTGTACACACCAAATCTTCAATCACAACATAACAATATATCAGAACAATACAATAACAATAGCAATATTCAGAAGAAGTCAAGTCGCAACAATAACAACCTCTATAATAGTAATAACAGTAGTCATTATCATTAACACTAACAACCATGGCACAGATCAACAGAAACTAATGAACCACATTTACTAACATGAAAACAGAATTGATTTACTTCCTAATGAGATGAGAGGATTGCAGTATAACCAAGCTTGCTGATTGCTTTTACCTCTATGTACCAAATTACTGTAGACGAGTATTCAAGAATTAGCTACAGTTTCTGAAAGTACAGTTGGAGACATCTGATAATCTGTCCGAGTCACATGGGAAAACCTAAAACTGCTCCCAAAATAGTGCACATTAAACTTCAGGACCACTCCTCATGCCCAGGGCCCGTTGTGTCACAGATTTTATTTTAGTGCTGTACCAATGTGAATATTAGTGAAACAAGGGTTTCACTAAACAGGGGCTTAGACAGCATCATCATTCATGTTCATGAATTAGAACACAGACCACAGTAATATATTGGCAATTAAACCATTTGGGAATTTCCTTTTCATAATAATCTTATCTTGAAAGTTAAGCATGCAGTCAGATAGACTAGTCAGGAAAAAAGGAGAATGTAATTCTGTCGCCTTGCACCTCCAGGGTCTCCAGGGTTCAATTTCCGCCGAGGCTCGATTCTCGTCTCTGTGTGCATGGAGTTTGCATATTGTCCCCGTGCTTGGTGGGTTTCCTCCCACAGTTCAAAGACATGCAGATTAAGCTAATTGGCTTTCCCAAATTGCCCGTAGTGTATGTGTGTGCTCCCTGCGATGGATTGGCACCCTGTCCAAGGTGTACCCCGCCTCAAGTCTCCTGGTATAGGCTCCAGGCCCCCCGCGACCCTTAATACAGGAAAAAGGTGAGTGATGTGTGAGTGAGTGAGTGAGTGATGAATATTTCTGCCAGGAACAATTGTGGCAAAAATTCACTGCCCAGTGCCAGCTTCTTGTTTTGTATTACATTTGGGTAAAACACCTCAGCATCACTGCTAGCCCACATGTCCAGTGCTAGTATTGTGTACTAGTTGTTCTAGATTTGGTTTTCCTTACAAATATTAGTACAATAGACCTCATTGTAGTTAAGATCCTCTGTTGCCTTAAGGCCTTATATTTTTAGATGAGTCACTGTGGACGGAGTGCCAGAATGAGATTCCTTGGGTGGGCAATGCCATACTTATTACTACTTGGTTATGTATTACTTTGGTGCCTATTTGTTTTTCATCTCTATGGTTTTCAGAGAATACTTCTTTAGAAGACCCCGAACCCTTAGCTTAGGTTTAACAGAACCATTGAAACCTTGTTTCAATGGTTCTGTTAAACCTAGAATGTAGGCATGTTAAATCATCACTTGAGTTCTCAGAAATTACAGAAGGAATTTAATTGTTCATCATGATACATGAAGACAGGAAGATGATACAGCCAGGGATGTTCCAGACCCAGAATGAGTATGCAGGTGATGCTTTGACTGGATGGCATTTCCCCAATCTTCTTTTCAATCAAACCCACCTTCTCCTTCATCACGACACTTCCATTCATACACACCTGTCCTTACCTTTCATTACACCTAGATTTACTTTTCAGTTGATGTGCGTTTAAGTGAACATATGCATATATACATAAACACATACACATTTAAAGCCACACACTAGCTAGTCTCTTGGAGAAGAGCGAAGTTCCACTGATCTCACTCATAATGAGATTCGAGCTAACCAATCAAAGCTCTTTGTTCTCCCTGGTGAGACATTGACTGATTTAAAAAGCTACGCCTGATTAAGCAATCCACTCTTCACCACTGAAAGACAAAGAGAAAGATAGACAGACACAGGGGGGGCTCTTCACTCTTCACTCAGATTCGCTATTCCCCCACAGAGCTGAAAGGGTTCTGTATTTCCTAATCACATCCAAACACAAGTGCTATTAAAAATGAGGGCAAGTTATTTTAAGGGGTTTGGCCTTGCCTATTAATTAAATATCCAGCAACACCGTCATAATCTTGTCTTGGGTTTACTAATGTCTGCTTGGCCTTGAGGATGTTCAGAACATGAATAAAGCACCAGCCAACTTGGTAGATATTACTTTCACATGAAAAAATAGAGGATGTGTGTGTGTGGTGGTGGAGGGGTGGCGGTGTTGTTCTTATTCATGCAAGGCCTTTGTGGTCAAACCAGCAAGTAGTTTCAATTCAAGGGAAATGCAGGTGTAACTGGCATGCTGATGTGAAATTAAGTCAAGACCAACAACAACAAATTGTATAACGTATACAGTATACTGTATGTATGTATATATACCAGGAGAGGGTGGTATATATACAGCATACATATACATACATACAGTACATATATATATATATATATATATATAATATATATCTGTATATATACCGTCAAGCACCATAATGAAACTGGCTCTCATGAAGACCATCCCAGGAGGGCGAGACCAAAACCTACCTCTGCCGCA
>JAQMYJ010000004.1:14619465-14629576 GCA_030014305.1 Clarias laeviceps
ACAATGTAGAAAGAAATAAAAATCAGGAACCATCATGGAGTTAGAAAGTGATCTAAAACTTTTGAACGGTAGTGTGTATATATATACACACACACTGTACGTATGTATATACTGTATACTGTACACACACACACACACACACACACAGTGTATATGTATGTGTATATATACTGTGTATATACCGCCCTCTTCTGGTAAAGTTCTGCACTGCAGGCGAATATCATTCCAGATCTATTGCCCTCCCTTCACTTTCAAAGTCTTTTAACACTTTTATTTTCAGGTGGGAAGGAGGTGTTAAAACCCTGCGTTGTACCCGTCAACAACGTTTCATGTATCATACACAAATACACTTGATCAGCCATAACATTAGGACCAACCTCTTAATATTGTGTAGGTCAACCCCCCCTTTGCCACCAAACCAGTGATGACCAATCTGTTCAGACACTTCAATATTGAAACCCACATTAACATTTTCCTCAATTTAAGCTGCAGTAGCTTCTCTATTGAATCAGAATACACAGACCAGCCTTCACTCCCCATGTGCATCGGTGAGCCTTGGCCACTCATGATCCCGTCACCAGCTCACCGGTTTTCCTTCCTTGGATCATTTTTGGTAGGTCCTGACCACTGCAGCCTGGGAACATCCCCCAAGAGCTGCAGTTTTGGAGTTGCTCTGACCCAGTTGTCTAGCCATTACAATTTGTCCCTTCTCACTGTGGCTACATTTTTAATATCTCGTTACAGTGGCAGCTGGCAGTGGGTGGGATATATTAGGAATCAAGTGAACTTTTTTTCCTGAATGAAATGTGTTGTAAGCAGAGGAAATTGTCAAGCATAAGAATTTGAGTGACTCTGACAAGAACCAAACTGTGATGGCTAGAAGACTGGGTCAGAGCAACTCCAAAATTGCAGCTCTTGAGGGATGTTCCTGGTCTGCAGTGGTATCTTGTGAAGGGTCGTGGGGGCCTGGAAACCACATTCAGAAACCAAGTCACAACCTACAGTATGGCCAATTTGGAAATGCAAATCAACTTATACCAGTCTTTGGACTGTGGGATAACAGTGAAATAACCAAAGGAATCAAACCAAGCACTTGGAGAACATGCAACTCCTAGGAAAATATAAACTATAAAATAAATAGTAGCAGTTATAAGCAGAAATTAACAACAATACAAAAATATTTTTATTCCATTTTTAAACATAGTAATTAAAGTAGTATAAGCATATTGTAAATCTAACAAAAGTCTACTATTTGGAATAAGTTTAGTATTTGAAAAACAGGAGAAGCACTAGATTATCTTATGACATGATTTGGAATTATTTATCAGAGATATAGTTAAACGTTTTTGGTTCTGTAACTATTATTATATCCCTATTCAAAGGACTCTTGAGGAACCCCCAATAATAGTTAAAGATGGTTCTAATACAAAGTCCATTTTGATTACATGGTTTGATGTCTGGAAAATGTCTTGATCTTACATTAAGTTATATTTTAGTGGTTTGAAAGAAGACGCAAAAACCAAATGATTGTTTCAGACATGATTTTCATTGATTTTATCCAGACAAAACAGACTTGGGTAAGACAATGATATTAAGTTACAGTCAGGGTTCTGAAACTTTATCTGGGCAGAAATTTATGTACACTTAAAGTTCAGCACTTACAAATCAAACAAACACTAACAACAACACAAATACAGTAGCTAGGACAGATTGCAAAAGTAGTACATGAGCGCACAGGAATTACACCAGTAGTAATGAAGTTGAACTTAAAGATGCTTTCTTTGTGTTTATGATGTGGAAACTGTAACTGCTGAGATGAACATCAACACTTTGGACATCAACCACGAGATATCTTGGTATGAGGTATGATTAAGGTTTAAATTAAGAGCATGTTGGTCCCGTTCAGCCAGCATCCAATCACACACATTCAAAAACGCTTTAATACGTCTTCACAATGTTTCAGTCAGTTTTACTGATCTTACAGAGCCAAAGCCCAGCTTTGGTTTTGCCCCAGCCAGCAATGAGCATGTGACCTAAATTCATAAGAGAACTGCTGACTGTGCTCAAGAACAGGCCACTTTCAGAGGTACATTGATCAGCTTGCTTCTCTGTCAGTTAAAGAAGCGCACACGGAAAGCATGTATGTTCCACCGAGTGAAGACACAAAACAGCCAGAAAAGAGTGCTGGATTTCTCTGTCCAAATAATCTGCTCTGTTTCCTGGTCACATGTATTTGGATCAGTAAAGCCCATCATCCAGAGAGCCTTTAACTTGCCAGATCCTCACTGTCCGATCTCTGCAAAAACACAAAATCAAAAACAATATTTAGTGTATTCTCTGTTTATCACAGGGTGGGATATGTTATGGCTAGTAAGCTGCATCCACACAGAGAATGAACATTAAGAGTAATGCTACTCTACGTACAGACAGTGTACAAGCGGAGTTCAAGTCAAACCAGGACTTATGTTTCTCATGAATGAAGGCATAAACCCACCTGACATTTACAGTGCACTTTAGTCATTCAGCAACAACTACAGTGAACTGTACAGGAAGTGAACATTCAGCAAGTAGAACACCTGGTCCTTGAAAATTGATGGATAACTTGTTACCAACTTGTGAAAGAGACATCTGTTTGTGGGAACTTTACACACAATCATTAATGAACACCACTTGCACATTACAGGAACTCTGCTGGGAGTTATTGTCACAACCTCAGAACAATCTTGACCTCACTCCAAGCTATTTTCATATATTTGGGCCATTAAAGTTCCTTGGAGGCCAGCGTTTCAGACTAGGGCGCTAGTGAAACACTGGGATAAGTGCATGAGTGTAGCAGGGGATTATATTGAGAAATAATGGTAGTTTATACTCTCTAAGGTGCATAACTAAATAACACAGAGACAAGAAGGGTTGAGTATATGAATAAGACCAATAACATGTCATTAGGTCATAAGGTTGTGTGGTCTGTTTGAGATGTGTGTGGTGACTGGGGACAGTTCCACTTTATCAAGAAGACGTCCTGGCCTCAGCTGTTCTTTGAGGACTTGTGACTACTGAGACTCAATAGTTCAGGACTGGAATTTCCTAAAGTTTTGTACCTGAGCCTCCAATAACGAACTGGACTCCATATTAACTTAAACACATCTTCTGTTATATTAATCTTCCAGCTGCCTAAGACACAGTATGACTGCAGGGTACCCATTCTTATTTGGGTGATAAAGGATAGCAGGAATTGTTAAGTCTGGTGCCTCTCATTTCTTCCTATTGCCATCTCAGGGAGTTTTCCTTTTCCACTGTTGCCCTCGGCTTGTTCATGGGGGACAATCTGACCATTTTGATTCATAGATATTTTCTCACATTTACTTTGGATTAAGTAAAGCTGCTTTGCGACAATGACCATTGTTAAAAGCGCCACACAAATAAAATTGAATTGAAGTGAATTGAATTGAATCAAAAAGGTGCATGCCTAGGGTCATGAACATAATGTATATAACAAGAGTGAATACAAGTATGTTATTCGTTCAGTTTTTTGTAATGTCAGAGTTGTCTGTGTGGATTAGGACACACACAGATTATGTCTCCCAAAGTCTGAAGGTGCACATGCTTTGTGTGTGTGTGTGTGTGTGTGTGTGTGTGTGTGTGTGTGTGTGTGTGGGAGTGGGTGGATGTAGGACTCACTCTGAGGCAGTGAACAGATGAGTGCTGTTGGTGGAGATGCCGTTGATGGCACAGTCATGTCCTCTCATTTCCCCTAGAGGTCTTAGTGTGTCTGAGTGCCACAGCTTCAGCAGACCTCCTCTGCACACGCTCAGTAAAGTCCTGGAATCTGGCACCACTGCCAGAGCGCTCACCCAGTCAGAGTGTGCCCTGTCAACCTGCTGCTTAGGGCAAAACACACACACACACAAAACACTGACCTATTAAAGTCTCTTCCTACTGTACATCCCATTACAATTAATAAGTAACGACATTAAGTGTTAAACTTGAAGCGTCTGCCTGTGAGCCTTGACTTACATTCTTTACTACAATTATACATTTCCTATTAAGTTTTAATAGCAGCTTCTTAATAATATGCTTTATATATACTCAAATAACAGTAATATTTTGGGACATAGATGGATTGAATATGTATTTAATAAGATTATTACACACATAGAAAGTGCCTATTTACACATGGAATTACAGTACATAACTTGCTGATGAAGCATGTGAAAATATAAACAAACAAAAGAATGTGAAAATGATGTGAAATACTGTATGTTGAAACTTGATCAAAGGCTGACATTCACAGTGTAAGGAAATCACACTTAGCTAGCAAGAAATCTTTAGGCAGGAAGATTTCTCATGCTCATGTGCAGACTGTATTTAATCAGGTGGGGCAGAACACGGGTTCAAATGTAGCCTCTCTCTCTTTTACCTGTTTGAGCTGTTTGCTAGACAGGTCCCATCTTCTTATGCACTGGTCCCTGGCTGCGCTGTACACAGAGTCTCCCAGAATGCTCAGGGCCTCCAGGCCATCCTGATGAGCTGGCTCAAAGTTATGACTAGAAGGAATGCTTCCTTGAGCTCCTTCCAAGACATCAAACAACTGAAACAAAGAGCACACATACACAAACACACACACACTGACTCCTCATGGGAAGTCTGTGCTGCTGGGGAGCAATACCTCGGCACAGAAGATAATTAAGGGGTGCAAAAGTACATACAGTACTGGGGAACAACAGTATATTTTATAGAACCCTGAGAGCCTGATTAATATGGTAAAGGTAATTTTTAGGTACTGTAGGCTATAAATTAGCTGCAGTGGCATGTGTGGCGCTGTGAGTGAGCGGAGTTTGAAAAGTGGTAATTAAATATATCCTACACACACGAAGCACAAGAAGGACTTGCACACTAAGCAAAAGTTATTTGGTGTGTGTGTGTGTGTGTGTGTGCAAATGTGTGTATACCTTCAGGCTGTGGTCTTTGGAGCCTGTAATGACCACATCTTGACCATTCCCCAGCTGGTCCACTGCGAGACACATTACTGGCCCCAGATGACCTGTCAGTTTCCCAGTTGAAACAAACCTGTAGGAGGACAGAGGAAAAGGAAAAGGCTGTGCTGAAGAGCTCTAGGGTAACCACAGTTATACAGTAGGAACTGAGTGATATGTCAAATCAAGACACCATAACATTCTAAACTTAGCAGTCACCTTGTTCAGGGAAGAACTGACAACAATTTAATTGAAACAATTTAAATGAAATGGGCATCCAAGAAACTTCCCAATAATAACATATGTAAGACACATTAATCCAACTTCATTTGTAGATGTTTATTGATGGATTGCTAGGTCAGTATCTTAAGCCTTAGCTGTTATTCTAGTCCATCATCCTCTGTGCTATTAAAATGAGAGCTGTAGACACAAGAGCTGGTTTTGTTTTTAAACATTCCCATGTTGACTTCCTTAAGTCTTAGCTCAAACAGACGCACAGGAGACCTGGTGCAATTTCTTTTTCAAAAAAACAATACAAAGGCACTCCAGAGTGGCACAAAAGAAATGTTCACTCTGTCTCAGGAGATTGAGAGTTAGCATGAACAAGACCATATTACTGTATATGTCTAATGTAATACTCTGACACTCTTTCCAGCACATTTATAGTACATGTGATTACCATGAAACATTTTTTCTATACTAAGTAAATTTCATTTGTTTTATAAAGCAAGTCTAAAAGCAGATCATCCTGCAGTTGGCAAACTATGTCAAAAAGGTTGAGCTGTGCGATTTAATCGATTATTAAATTTTTTGTTGTTAGTTTCAATTAATTAAATTGTTGCGTCAGTATATTAATCAAAATCTATTGAAATTATTTAAGTAAACTTACAATTGAAAAAAATATATTAAATCAACAAATTCCTTAGAAATATACCATTGATTTTGCTAAATATAGAAAGTGTACATCTTCTTAAAATACTTTTTTTGCAAGTGTGTCGCTTTGAGGGTATCTGCCACCTACAGTACTGGAAGGAGAAGATTTGGCAGGAAAAGAGATCATTGCTTTGTATAAGACCTGACACTGAATCAATCAATCAATACGAGTTACACAGTATTTCAATGTTTATTTAATATTTTAATAGTTTTTAATACTTAATGATGCTTGAAACAAATCAGTTTACTTTAGTGATAATCACAATGTCCAAGAAAGTCTACCAGTGATTCAAAGCTTTAGTTAAAACAAGACCAGATTATGCAAATCCAAAGCCATGTCACACTCTACCTATAAATCTGAGAAAAACATAGGTGGGAAAAAAAGTCTTAAAAAAGGTACAAGCTTCTCAGCACCACTTTGTTTGTTGTATATACAGTATGTGCCATGAAGCAAAACTGATGCAATTCCAATAAAAATTTAAAACAATCCCAGCTCTGAAAGGACATTTTATACAGTCTGAGCTTGATCACTGAATAAAAAAAGGGAGTGAAATCTCTGATACTACTCTACCCTTATAACTAGCTTTTTTTTTTTCAATTTGAATATTGTACATAGGAATGTGCAGATCTTCCTTTTATTTAGTTCATGCATCTACGTAGCAAGCTAGCTAGTCATCTAAATGGAAAAGATAGATAAGATAGATGGACAGCCAGACTGGCTTCTAGTGTTACTTATAATAAATGTTAGGAATTAAGGACCCGTGTCACATATGCCACATGCCCCAGCCTCCAGAGACCCTGAAATATGATATGCACGAGACACTGACTAACTGAAAGGCACCATTTATTTTCAAATCCTACTCATGCATGAACTATCATATTAAATTCACAAGTCAGAGAAAGAAAGAAATCACTTTTATGATGCTTTATGTACCACACCAAAGCAAAATAATTACTGTGATAAAACACACAGAGACTGAAATGTCAGGGGGAAAAATGTCTTGTCAGAAAATGTTTCTAAAGGACTCTGTGAAAACTTTTGTCAACATAATGGATTATATCACTGGGGCTTTCCGAGAACTCCCAACCAGCTAATCAATTTTATTCTGACATTAGACACATTGTTCCCTTTGTACTAAATATAACCACTGAAGCTAATACAGATCATTAGGGTCATATACGTAGGAATGCAGGATATACTTGCTTGCGCCGTACCTCCTCAGATCCCACATCCTCACTGAGTTGCCTGCTGCAGCATACAGGAATGTTCCAGAAGGATTCAGGGCAATCTGGTTGATTTGATTCTCACCAGGAGGGATAGCGACAGCTCGATTGCCCAAATTAGCACAGCTATCTCCCTGAGACACCTGACCAGACGATCTGAGGCAAAGAGGCAAAAAAAAGTAAGTTTAAGTCTGCCTTTTAAAATTAAATGAATCATAAAACTATGTCTCATGCTTAAGTTAAAATGCTCAGAAGCTCATATAAACAGTATTTAGTAAGCTAAAGCACAGGACAACTCACGTGAGTGTACGGATGCACTTGGCTGAATCTCTGATGTCCCACACTTTGATGTATGTGGTGGAGACGGTGAAGACGAGGCTGGAGCAGTACCTGACAGACAGCACACTGCTGGGGTGATCACCGAGAGACATGATTTCCTGTCCTGTCACCAGGTTCCACACCTTACACGTTCGATCTGACACAAAACACATAGACATGCATCAGTCAGACGAAAATAACAACAAAAACATAGCAAAGCACTACTTTGCCACCAAAAACTAGTTTGCAACAACAGTTATACCTTTTTTTATCTCATTTTACAGCAATTGGCAGACTCCCTTATCCAGAGCGACTTCTCATAAGCATGAAATTACTAGAGCCCATGCTCACATACCAGCTGAGTTATTTATTCATTTATGTAAAACGTGCTGTTGCAGCATTTTTAACTACTACATAAAAAATACATTTCAGCTAACATTTAAAATTTTTTATATTATTATTTTAAAAGTGTATGAGAGTGACAGAGCATGATGACATCCTTGATGTAATGATAAAAAATATGTAGACAATGCAGTAACTTGCAGTGGTACGGTGCCTTATATGCATGAAACCATTAAAGGACCATTAAAGCAGAGTTAAGGACTGATACACATGCACTGTATCTCCGAGATGAGAAAGCTTGATTTAATGAAAATATGTTGACAGTACAAGAACTGAAGTTAACTGAAGCAGTCACTCCTCCACCTAGAGGCACTATACAGCATTGCAAGAACAGCGCAAGAGGGCGTTTATGGGGTGGGGCTTCATTCACTGTGTCATCGCGGGGGGATCAGGGTCCGTGCACGGAAAAGTCATCCGCGCCATGGATCGCGGAGGGTCCTGCCACGGAGCAGGCAGCAGTTTGAAATGGCTCCTACTGTACATTTTATCTCATTATACACCTGAGCAGTTGTGGGTTAAGGATCTTGCTCAAGATCCCAACAGCAGCCAGCTGGGATTTGAACCTAGCACCTTCCAATCAGAAGTCACATACCGTCTTTTTATACCTTTAACACCATTCACAGATATCAGACACCCCAAAAACTGCTTAATACAAAGTTTAGTAATAATGAGATTAGTAATTCACACGTCAACACTTATACTACATTACAATTTTGCTGTCAAGTTTTTTTTTTTTATTCCAGGTCTCTCAGATTTTTTTTTATCTTTTCCTGTTTTGAAAACATCCAAACCAGCTGATGAACTTAATATTGAACTTAATATTCAACTGTTGTGAGCAGGAAGGACTAGAAACTGTGTAGCTTAGTGGATCTCCAGGGGTCGAGATACCCACTTATCAAGTAAGTCATTCCTGCAATGCAACCTACGTTACAGCGGCAAATTAAGCACCAAATGATCCAAACAGTAACAGTCCATGTGGTTTAAATCAAGGAAATTTAAATAAAAAAAAAGTATTGCTGTATACAGCTCACAAATGCACAATTCTGTGCTATAGCTCCACCATCAGGCCAGTGTACATCCCCATTACCTTAGAATATTTTCAGCTGATCAGTAAGGTCATTTTTGGTGTAATTAATATTTATTTGTTTATTTCCAAACAAACATGTATACTATATGTACAGTAATGTTTATTATACAACGTCTAGTTCTGATTTTATTACCCGAGTTAAATTGTTGTCACTTGTGGAGTTTTTTTTTTTTGTGTGTGTCCGTAACCCTCAACAAACATATGCAGAATGCCAAGTGCAAAATATTATTTTCACAGAGACTAAATCGACATCTGTGTATAAAATTTTTTAAGTTGGGCAATGCAGTGTTTTGAGAATATCATCACAGGTGGTCTAACACTATTAGCAGGTTTTTTTTGGTGGAACAGACATAACATTAACGGCAAAAAATATTATCAATTATATACCAGTAAACAGGTAACAGGATCATGGGCTACCAGGGTCACTCATGCCTCCAGGGACGAAAGGCCAGCCCATCCGGTCTGATCCCACAGAAAAACAATATAGCATAAATTGGCAAAAAAAATCAATGGCGGTCAGAAAGGCACTAGGACACCCAAGGCACAACAGCACATCAGCGCACCAGGCAAAGAGCCCAAGCAGAGACTCCTCAGATCCCAGACTGATTGAGCTGGTCAAACAAGTGCAATCCATGGAGGCCCCACCCCACAACCTACAGCACCCAGAGGATCAGTTGCCAAAATCTCGGTGCCAGACACCAAAGCACACCACCAGAAGCCCTGTGGAGCCATTCTGGTGGCACAATACTGGGCATAATGATTGCATTGTAGTGTTAGGGCTGATCAGTGTTTAGCTGATACTAAACATTTATTTATTATAAACAACAGCATGGCAGTGGTGATCTACAACTAAATTACGGCTGTTATGTTATTAGCCATAACACACTCTCTAACATGCTCTGTTGCTTAAAAGAGGTGCAAGTAAAGTTGGAGAGCTTCAAGGTGTTACCCTTTGAGCCAGTGAAGAGAAGATCATCAGTGGAATCCACACACATCAGGGCTTTAGTGTGTCCCTCTGCTGCATACAAACACTGCAGCTTGGCTGCTCGGCTGCCTTTAAGGCATGACACAGGGTTGATCACTCCTCTAGAAAAAGGACACACACACACACACACACACACACACACACACACACACACACACACACACACACACACACACACACAAACAAACA
>JAQMYJ010000004.1:14633294-14647896 GCA_030014305.1 Clarias laeviceps
TGTGGTGTGGTGTGGTGTGGTGTGGTGTGGTGTGGTGTGGTGTGGTGTGGTGTGGTGTGGTGTGGTGTGTGTGTGTGTGTGTGTGTGTGCCCTGCGATGGATTGGCACCCTGTCTAGGGCGTACCCTGCCTCATACCCCAAGTCACCTGGGCTAGGCTCCAGGCCCCCACAACCCTGAATACAGGATAAAGCAGGATAGATGATACTGTAGGTGAGTGAGTGGGTGAGTTTACATTGTAAATGTAAATGTACATGGAACATCATGCACTGAAGCTTGAATAAAACCTTTCAATGCAAAGTTTTTACGTTTGACATTTGGGAGTAATGATTATTTAAAATGCTTCTAAAAAAATCCTGTTTGAGAAATTTGAAATGTGAAATTGCAAATGCTGAGTAATTAGAACAGCCGAAAGGAGAAATGTCGTTGCTGCTTAGGTTGTTACATAAACCACCAATTTTAATTTGCATCTTAAGTTACTTTCCAATCTGTTGCAGCAAAACATTTGTTCCCATTTCTTTAATGTAATCTACTTAATGCAATTTAATTTAATATGAAGAAATGAGGTACACCTCAAGACTTCTGAACAGTACTGTACCTCAAACCAAAAGAACATATCTTGGCTAAACCACCTCATATTGTGTAGGATAAATGTGGATCTGTATTTTCCAAACTTATTGCCCGACTTACCCTATGCATAGGTTGAGTGGTTGGTATTTGCTGAATTTATTACTTTCATGAGGGTAACTGAGGCTTAGCATTAGCTGAATGTTTAGAAGAAAGCAAATAGCATGCAAGGAACATCTAAGGACATCTAAGCCATTGGGAAACAGTGAAATTGGAAACAGCTCAGAGTAGAAGCGTCAACTCCCAACAAAAGGGTTCAACACAACATAAGGGTGTACAGTAAATACAGATAGTCAGGTCAAGAGAAGCCAGTAACCATAAAGCTGTTAGTAAGTCATTAAAACATCTACAACACTACAGTACGTCCTGTAGTGTGACTCTGAGGGCATTCTACCTACTGAAAAGAGCTCAGGGGAGACACAAAAAGCAGAACTCGAATACCCTCTAAATCCCAACAGTTATTATCCTAATGAAGAGGAAAAAAAGGAATGTTAAGCTGGTTTAAATGTGGGCTTGTTTAAAAGGTCAGAATATGAGGTTTTTGGGAAAGGTAGACCCCATGCACATTACTACTGTTACAGTTTCTGGTTAGACCGACAGAGATGCATGTACTCACATACAGTTTTGGGGACTTACTTACCAGCTGCTGTATTACCTAGCTCTGTTTGGGTTTGGGTGACAAAAAGATAAAAGTAAATCAAGATCAAACTCATAAAGGGCAGGCTGGAGTGTAGAATATGAGAGCCATGCTAGTGCTGGGTGAGGTACATGCATGTGTGAGTGTGTGAGTTGCCGTGTGTGCAGGGAAGCTGCACCTTGCAAAGCGTTCCCGAGTAGAGCGTCGAGCTCTGGGTTGAGCTCAGCTTTCTCCTTCAGCATGTGGAAGAGAAGCTGATTCTGAGTAGCGCTGTTGATCTCTGTCTGCTTCAGTCGGCCCTCCATTACTTTGATCTGAGACTCTTTCTGTGCTGCCTGCAGGCCCTGAAGATAGAAAATGCACTATTAGTACGCACAAGTACACACTGCCGTTTTATTTGCTTTTTCATTAGAGTTGTAAAATTCTTTTAAAAATTCCGCTGCAATTTTTTATGATTTAAGAGATGCATCATTCAAATAAAATAGGTAACAACATTGTAGAGAACTGTCTTATTCTCAGTTCAATTAGGTTGAGATCTAATGAGTGTGAATGTACTATTAGTTTCAAGCCAATTTTTCCCTCAAGCTCATAGTTAATTCCATTAATATTGGCACTCTTTGCAAAGACTACGAAAAAAAGAATAAATCTCAAAGTCAGTCTTAGAAACAAAATGTATTAACAACATGATGACATTTATATTTGAGATTAATATACCTTCCTATTATACCTGCCCACCTTTACTTAAAGTCATAAACAAATGTTGACACTTCAAATACTATTAAAATTTAAATGTTGTTCAAACAGTGACATTTATTTTTGCAGTGTTGGCTAAAGGTAAGCTATAAAAGTAAAATGAAAAGATCTTGGGAGTAGTGTCTATGGCACCATGCACAATTCTCAAACATCAGTGTGTGTCTTCTTTACCTTAGTGATGGCCAAAGAGAGGAAATGGTCAAGGAGAAAGCGGGCCTCTGACAAAGTGCAGGAACTTATCACTGCTGAGACATCTACTGTGTCACCCTCCTCCTACAGGAAATATATGGCACGTAAATGTACAGTATCAGTCAAAAGTTTGGACACACCTTCTCATTCCATGGTCTTTCCTGATTTTTATTTCTTTCTACACAGTGAAACAAATGTTAAAGATATCCAAATTATGCAATAATGTCTTCTGAACAGTTGATTTTAAGATGTTTCTGTTACTTATGCACTGTAAATCCTTCATAACAGCTGTAATCTGAGGAGCTGTTACTTGGTGAGTTTTGACACTGGTAATTATAAATGAACTTCTCCTCTTCAGCAGTGGTAAGTTTTGGTCTTGCTTTCCTGGCTGGTCTTCATGAGAGCCAGTTTCATCACAGTTCTTGATGGTTTTTGCAAATGCACTTAAGAATACCGTTCTTGCAGAAGGACCATCATGTCTTAAAATCATTTATTGTTGTTGTTGTTTTTAAATTAATTACATAATTCCAAATGATTCCAAAAATTCCAAAAAGTTTTGAAATCCAATATTCCAGTATTATTCTAGGACATAGAAAATAAAAACACTAAAGAAAAACTACTGTAGTCTACTATTAGCCTAAAATGTTTTAATTAATTTATGCAAAGAAGCTACTATTGATGCAAAGCTGGTCTGCATCAGTAAAATCTAGATGTTAACTAACGCAGGAACTAATTGCCTACAAGTATATTTATAACTGTGTACCTTAGCTTCTTCCATTTGCATGATGTTAGCTTGGCAGTCAGCGATGCTGTCATTAATGTAGTCAATGTTGGCTGTGAGAGACTCCATCTCCTCATTGAGAGATTGGACGGTCCTGTCTGTGTCACTGCCCTCTGTTACGGTCTTATCCCTTTTCCTTAACACTTTCTCTTTACGCTTGGTCAGCTCTTCCCGTTGCTTGAACACACGCACAGAGTAAAAAACAAAAACAAAAATAAGATTTCTAATCAGTTTACAGAATAGCACTATAGCCTTAATTTCTCAGTTTGTCATGTAAGTATTATTTGACAATAGAACTATGATTGACCAGTCTACTGCATCTGTCACCTTGAGGAGACGGTTCATATCTGCCTCCATGTTGGAGATGGTCATCCTCTGCATGATGATGTCACTGACACGGCGCTCCAAAGACTGCCATTTGGCCCGAGCTATTTTAGTAGAGGACACCAAAGCCCCTGACCGCATTTGGTATTTCCTATAACATAGTTCAAAACTCAATGCCAATATCCATGTAAAACTATGCATTCGTATGTAGTAAGCATTTTAACCTAAGAACAGTAAAGAGCAGTTGAAATTGCTAAGGTTCTGTAAATTAAACCAAAATTCCCTGCAGAGTTTATATTGTTTTAGAAAGTGGCCAGATTGTATGCTGTTCAACAGTACCTAGTTCCGTTAGGTGCACTACTACTTCCAGCAGTATGTGTACGGAGGGGTCCAGGACGTGCAGCAGGCTCCTGTAAAGGTTCAGGCAAGCTGATCTTCCGGCTCACCTTTCCTGAGGCGGGTCGAACCTGCCTCCTTAAAGCAGTCACCTATAGTACACACAGCAAAAAATAAAAAATACTGATGAAGATGTGGCTTCGTGAAACACTTCCAACATTGTATAGCTTTGTATTATATGACAATGTTTAATTCTCAAATCTGATTGGTCAGAAGCTGTGTGCTTGCAAAGCAAATTACAAGTTCATATTGTTTGTTTCAAAATATTATCATTTCTACTGTACGTATGGTGGACATTGCCACGTAAATGGATTAAAAAGTGTATACAGAGTTTTAAGTGTCAGCTCATTATAACACAAAAGCAAAGCTTGTCGTATTTCATTCTTTACAAATCCAGTCATCTTAACTTAATACAGTACCTCAAATAAACAGCCTTTATAAACATCGTGACACATCAGTATGATTGATTCTACAGTATATCACAGATTTACAGAAATCTCCATACTGCCCATATAAACCAGTGTACCAAAGTATTTTTCTTTTGATTGTTTCTCCCACCTCTTCTGTTCTCCTCTTCAGGATGATCTCCTGTTGTCTCTTCTGAGCCTCCAGCTGCCGTAGCAGGTGCTGTACAAGGAAAACAGATATGAACATTAAATGTCTGTATATATGTGTCAAGATTGTTCATAAACTTTTGCCCTGGACTTGTATAAAATGAGCTCGGAGTCTCTCTACCTCCTGTCTGCGTTGGTCCTTCTTGAGTGTGGCGATTTCACGGTTGCGACGGGTTTCTAAGCCACGGCTCCTCTCCTGCTGCTCCTTCATTTGCTTCATTAGGCCAACCTGACCATGACATTACTGATACTTAAACATGGTGCTTAAACAAATAACTTAGACATGCAATTTGATGGATGCTAAATTGCAGGATGACAAAATTTGCTTATACAAACTGATATTTTTGTAAATGTAAATATACGTATACATACCTTTGTCTTCTTCATCTCAGAAACCTCCTGTTGGAGCTTCTTGAGCTGTTTCTCATACTGTGACTGGTTCTTTAGCAGTCGTGCATGCTCCTTCTGAGCCGAATGCAGTTTCTGCAGCTCCTTATTCATTGAGCTCAACTTTTTTTCATACTCGGCCTTGATCTTCTTCGCCTTTTCCTCTGTGCCTGCCTCGACTGAACCTGCAAGAACATGCCAGCTTCGATAATAATACAATCGACAGTATATTCAGCGATTCTTCTGAAAATATTGATGAATTAATACCCATAAACAAAACAGGGAGTAATTAGCAAGCTGGAAATAAATGACACTGATGCTTAATTTTTAGTATGAGTCTAGCATTTGTGTAAAAAAAGAAAAAATATATAAATAATCAGTTTTCTGTTCACTCTGTGGTGGGTTGTCTTTTATAAAATCACTAGTGATCAATAAACTTGATAAATGTGTAATTTTGAATGAATATGTGAATGTGGATAAATATGCAACTCTGAATTTCCTAAAGGAATTTTACTGTGCACAGATGCACAGTGCCAAAAGAAATTAAATTACCTCTTGGTATGTTATTAGATTTTGCAGAAGAAAAAAAAAAAGACAGATTTTGTATTTGTTTCAGGCATGTAATACCAATCCACATGACCCCACATGGGAAAACAGATAAAATTTTCAAGTTTCTCTGCCTGTGGTTTAAAGTGAGGCATTCTGTAGATTTTAAAATAAAAAAAATGTGTCACCTGGATTGTAAGCCTATGCTTCAGTTTTTCAAAATATAAAACCGTTTATAATTTCATTGTAAATAAAACCACATCCACAGATATTGTGAAGAAAGTGGCATACCCATGCTATGTAGCACGCGATCCCTCTCCAGCTGTGTGTCTCGGATCTTGTTCTGCAGCATCATGAGTTTCTGCTCGTACTGCTGTTTCAGTGTGTGGAGACGCCGCTGACTGTTCTCCAGTTCATCAATCAGCTTCTGCTTAATGGCAATCTCACAAGTAATGTTGGCCAGGTCTTCTTGAACACTGTCTGTGAATAATCACACACCATACACAGGCACTTCACTGATCAGTAGATGACTTGTAACAGTGTAGATTAACTAACATTTGGTCAAATAAGGAATAAAACACAACTTTGTTACAGGGAAATATTTAACAACAAGGTGTCTCAAAGCCATGAAGACACCTTGTTGTTAAATATTTCCATGTCTCAAAGTGTCGTGACACTGTCCTTTTACCATTCTATTCTACTAAAATGCTTTTTATCTAAGTATATGTTTTTTTGAAATTTGTTACCTTGTAACAATAGCTGCATCAACTACATTTAGATTTAAATTCTTTCGTCAAACTATGCATTTAAGGTGACTTGATTCTAGGTGAAGTGGCTGTTTTTACCTTTTTCGTCCTGCTCCAAATCGGACTCCTCTGAGCTCTCGTCTGCCTCCATATCGTCCTCGTCTTCCTCTCCCTCACAATCATCTCCCTCCTCATGATCACTTCCTTCCTATACAATCAGTCGCATGTGGCAAATGAAATTAACTGTAGTTCTCCTGCGGTACTGTTCAAACTTGGACCATCCCTCTTTTCTTCATATTTTGCTTTTAAAGAGCCAGAATTTCTGGTATTTTTTTTTTTTTTTTAAATGTAGTGGAGGAAAAGTTTTTAAATAAAGATTATCAGGCCGGTACTGCTGTTAATGCTGAATGGTGCAACAGACAAGAGGGAAAACAAGGTTGTTGCAGAAAACAGCCTTTTTTTATTGTATCCATAGGCACTTCGTAGCCTGTCACAGTAAAATATTTGTTCCCATTTCTTTAATTTAATGTATATAACTTAATATAAAGAAATGAGGGAGACTCTTTGGGGGCCAGTACTGAATGACATCATAATGTGAAGATAAAATAAAGTTTAAAAACATAACTCAACACAACTCAATACTACTCAAATGTTTTTTCTTTTAAACTTAATCTTTATCCACTACATCCACACTGCATAAATATTTAATAAAATGTTTTTCTTTAAATAAGACAAATACATTATTTAATAGTTGAAGTATTAACAAAAACATACAGCCTCTTGCTCTTCACTGGTTCTGTCTGAGGGCTCTTTGTCCTGGTCGTTGTCAGGCCCCTCCTCTTTAATAACACTATAAAAAAATACATAAGTTAGTAACTAAATAACTGAATATACATAAAAAAAAATAAAAAAAAATAAATTAAACATAATTGGAAATTATGCCCCAAATCCACTGCTATGCTTAAGGATGTCTCACTCTACAGCTTTATCCTGTATTCAGGGACCTGGACAGGATGCCAATCCATCGCAGGGCACACACTCACACACTCACACACTCACACACTCACACACTCACACACTCACACACTCACACACTCACACACTCACTACGGGAAATTTGGGAACGTCAATTAGCCTAACCTACATGTCTTTGGACTGTGGGAAGAAACCGGAGTTCCCGGAGGAAACCCACCAAGCACGGGGAGAACATGCAAACTCCATGCACACAGAGATGGGAATTGAGCCTGGCGGGAATCGAATCCAGACCGTGCTAACGACAGTGCTAACCACTACACCACTGTGCCGCCATGCTTAAGGATGTACAATGTACAATAAATTATTAATATGATCACTAAGCAGGGTTTAATGTTATTGAATGTTAAGAGAAACAAACATGTTACTTCAATCATAACAGTTTTTGGAGTTGTTGTCTTGCCTTTTTTGTCTGTATCTTTGTCACGCATTAGGAAAATTAAGATCATTCATTCTGTGATTAAAGAGTCAGAAACCCATGGATTCTGAGGTTACACAAAGTACTGTACATACTGTATGCGAGTCATTCTGAGCAATTAATTCATGTTAAGCAATTAAAATATTTTAATCTGCAATAGACCAGGGGCACTCATTTAATTAATAAAAGTTTGGATGAAGAGCAAGGTAACTAATGTTAGAGGATGAATTAGGGTATAAGAGTGGTCTGTATCTCCCATGATGCCATCCACCTGCATGTACAGTAATCAGTATACCGTATATTAAGTGATGTTAAAGGGTTAGTGGTGAAGTTCTGAGATCAAACCTGTCATCCTCAGGGTCGTCACAGGCACATTTTGCCATCTGCTGTAGTCTTCAGATAAGAAGAGTGAGTGGAGGTAAGAGAGTACACCAAGAAACAACAGTAAGTGAAAAGGCCTTTGCTAGATTATTGTTCCTGAGGTGTAATACTTGGGTCGAACACACCAATGCTTTAACTCTGTTCATTTTTGACCCATACGTGAATTTAACGGCATGTCTTGGAAATATTTCTTTCTTTTTCCATTTCTTAAGAAAAGGTTTTGTCAAATAGTAAGTCTTAGCTTAGATTAACTAGCATTAGCAATAAAGATTAGAAATGGAATACAACTTTAAATTCCTTTTGAAATCCTGTCAGGTTAGCTAGCTAGCTTGCAGCAACAATAAAGTGAATGAATTATAACTTCCTCTAAGAAATCCTGTAAATTTTGTTTGTTTTAGTGAATTTTCTGTCAGACTAGCTCATGCTAGCTAGAGGTCTAGGATTTACAATTATCAACATTAAAAAAAAACAATAATTACTAAAATCTGTTGAAGTTATCCCAGTACCAATTAGCCAACAAAATCTGTAGAAATCTGTAGAGACAAAACTTTACTCTGCTTAAGTTAATACTATCATGACCTGGAACCATGACTATCATAAATCGTTGATTTTCACAGTCGGGCCAGTGGTTAAAGTTCAGTGTTAAGCTGAATAAGTCCTGACCTTGAAGCCTAGGCCAGGGAACCACTGTTACGCTTTAGAACAAGGCCGGGAGGTCTGAATTGCTCCTGTCTATTTTGAAATTGTACTGCCTCCGTTGTAAGATGAAAAAACATAGCTAATACCCTGCACGTTTTTGTATTGGCAAAATGAAGAAGCTAATATGCTTAATCAATTTGGCAGAAAATGTAGCCTTGTACAAGTCAGACTTTATGCAATGCAATATACATTTAACTTGGGGGCGCTGCTCAAATCCAAGGCCAGAGATCCACTTTTAGGCGTTTGAACAAGGACCCTAAATCTGAGTTGCCCATACCTACAATATGCTGGTCTAAATTATGTCACTATGGTTTCTGTGAAATAAATAAATAGAAATACACCATTAGTTTTGTCTTGTTGTCATGACAAAAAGTATTCAGGGTATTAGCTGCATTTATTCTGTCTAAACTTTGCAAAGAATACAATAACAGACCTAAATGCATGTTAAAACTTAGTAGAGCTTGTCAAATGAATTCCATAGAGAAAATAATCACTGTCTGGTGTTATAATCACAGTTGTCATTCTCTATAATGAGGAATTACAAAAGTGATTCCAGCAGGTGTGCACAGAACCCAGAGCATGGAGGGCCAGGGCACAGTGCCAATAGGTAATTATCCCAAACAGCCAAAAATAACATGACTCTGAAATCCTGATAACTTGCAGGTGTGAGAGATGTCTCACCTTTTCTTTTTCTTCTTCTCCTTTTTCTTGAGTTTCTCCAGGTTCTTCTTGGCAAGCTCGATTATGTCTGATGCCTCCTGCTCTTGGCCGGTGAGAGTGGTAGAGAACGAGGTGCTTCCTCCATATAGAGAGGAGCGTGTGGCAGCACGGGAAAGGTTCTTACGCAAGCTTTCACTGACTGCCTCACTCTCTAAGAGCTTGGCCCTGGAGAACATAATATACCAACATATCAACACACACAAAACTATTTCAATTGGATACATACACATGCCACAGGGAACACACACACAAGCATGCACGCACACGCGCACACACACACACACACACACACACACACACACACACACACAAATATACAGTGGACAGAGTGATTCTACAATATACCTGAGCTCCTCAATTTCTTTGATATAATTCTGGATCATGTTGCCAATTTCCTCATTTCCTTCACCTGCAAAGCAACAGCAGAAAAAAAAAGCTAACGTGAATTACAAAAACCATAATGCAGTTTCTAAAATACTAATAGGAATCTGAATCTTAAAAAACAGCTTCAATAGGATGACCCCCTTAATTTAAGTTAAGTATAACTATAGTTAAACTCAGGGTATTAGGAATTATATCACACAATATAATGCAGGAGAGCTCACGAAAACATTCTGACACTGGGTTTAAGACTAGTGACTAAAACTCCACCATAGTCCTAATGAATTCTTGAATCACACTGGGCAAAAGTGTCAAATTAAAACAATGATTTAATAATAAAGAAAGTCATTTAATAAAGAAAAAAACATATGGAAAGACTTTATACATTTATAGGAATGCATTTATTTAATGTTCCTGAAAGTTTCCAATGTCAGTGCTTTGTAACAGTAAAACGTAAAGCTGTTCCCTCAGAAAGTTTTATTCTGTTACAGTAAGTTCAAGCCTTTAGATTTTTTAAAATGTAGACAACAGATTTGTGTGCTGTTAATGGTTGGGCGGGTGTGGTGTGAGGTGGTGAGTGAAGTGGTCCTGTTTCAGCATACCTGCTTTACCTAGGACCTGGCTGGCCTGCTCAGTTAATAGCTGTGTCAGCCGAGCTCTCTGAGCATCGATGGTCTCCTGCATGGCCTTGACACGTATACGCAGGTTCTTGTTCTCCGTCTGTAGCATGGTGTTCTCATGAACCATATCGTTAACGCTTTCCAGGCCGTCCTCTCCAACCATGCGTTTACCCTGTCCAACCATGCAGAACAACAGAGATATTTCTTCACTGATTGCACCATATTATTTCATCTTTAAATTTTTTCATTAATAACAGTGTTTCCCACAGACACAGTAGAGTATAATTGGGCTTGTCTACCAAATATATTGACTGCCACACAAGTACATTTTCCCACCGTTTTAAAAAATCTGTACAAACAGTGCCATGTTTGTACACCAAAAAGTGTTAAGTTCTTAATTTTTGTTTACTTCATCTTACTATATGGGTAGATGGAGTCAATGCTTTGGATGGTAGTTTGGATCTCTAAAATGTGAAATTTATCAAAATATTGTGTTCAAGGTCATATGTATTTGTTGACCACTTTTGTGCTGGCAGGTAATGTTCCACTGGCTGTTAGACCCGTAGGAAACACTGCATATTGAGTATTACCACTGAGTGAGACAGGATTCAGAGCTATGTCTCAACAGCCCAAAACCTGCATACTATTCTGTCTCACTATTCCTTCCCTTCCCTCTCACCGTCCTGTACTCCATGAGCTCCATCTGCAGCCGTGCAATCTCAGTTCTAAGAGCACTGATCTGCTGGCTGGCTCGGTCCTGATTCACCATAACCTTGTTCTTGATGTTACGTGCCCGGTTAGCATACTTTAGAGTGTTCAGTGTTTCCATGAAGTCCCGATCCGAGGGACTGATACAGGCTATCATCACTGTCTGACTGAAGGGGGTAGGAGAAACAGACAGACAAAGAGAAATAAACATGGAGGGATAGAAGAAGTTGTATTGCAATTTCATGTGCACAACAAGGTTCTAAGTATTTTCCACTTCAATTTTACATGTAATAACTTTTAAAGAACAACTTCTGCACATTTAGCATGATGCATGTCCAAACTTTAAATGATCTGCAAAGCTTATGTGTCAAAAACCAACCTTTGCCCAATTTTTACCTAAATGTCAGCATGACAAATTACATAAGGGGTGTCCTCACGATTAACAAAATGACCATTTTATGGGCATTATTTAAAACAGTACAGTAGAGATGATAAAATAAAATAAAAAAAATGATAATTTACTCGAAAACCTTATTTACTAATATCAAAGCTGTATAGTTTTACAATCTTGAGATGCAGACCTGTTCCCTCCCAAAGAGTCCTGCAGGAGACGTGTGAGCTTCGAGTCACGATATGGCACATGTGTGGACCGCTTGCTCTTGTCTCCCAGAGCACTGATGACATTGCCCAGAGCTAGCTGTATGAAACACGCAGACAATAACAATATAAAAACTCAAACCTTTCAGAGATGAAGTGATGCTGTATATGTAAAACACCACCAGATGGCGATGTTGACCACAACGCAAAATATTTAGCTTCTCAAAGTAGATACTTGTTTTGTTGCATAAAACAATACATGGCCAAAAAAAAGCCCTTGGCTCTAGGGAACCTTTAACACGTGATGGAGTTGTTGTTTGATATGAAATTTTATCCCAAAAGAAAACAAGTCTTATAGTTATCATCTTTTTTCATCATTTTGTTCAAATGTGCGCCACACTGAACCATACCAGTCCACAGTTGATTGAGATGCCCTCTTTAGCTCTGTCCCCCGTCGCTCCTGTTCTCTTTAGCCGCTCCGATCCGGCCAAGTCCACAAAGTGAAACTTGGCAGTGAGGGTTTCAAACTCGTTCATTTCTGAGGAGCCATTGGCCAGCCTGTTGTCTGTCTCATTGTTCTAGAGAAGGGTGCAATTAGGAAGGATTAAAATGTTATCAGGTAAAGAATATTGAAAAGAACTCCATTGCATATCAGATTCAAATTATTAGAGATGGGAAGGGGGGATTCTTTTAGTTGCATATCGCAATTCTTTCATGCGGTAATTCATGTGACGCAACACTGACTTGAAAATCTATTTTTAAATATGTTTACATTTGAGGTGACAAAATGTTGTAGTTCCTCTATAATCCTAAAGGTAGTGTGCTCTAAAATATTGGTAGGCAGCACTGCTTTGTGGTTATTATTTGCCAAGTTGGTTTAGAATTATAACAAAAAAAAAGTTTATCATCAAATCAGGATTTTTATAAAATCAGATTTGCAATACAAATCTGCAAAAAAACAGATTTGCAATACAAATCCAATAGGCACCTAGGTATCGTTATAACATTGTATCAGGTGCCCCCTGGTGATTCCCAACCCTACTTATAATGAGATTAGACTAAAAACAGCTGCATGACATCAATACAAAAGTTCTTATTATATATTATGCCTGGATAACAAGACAATGTAATAGTGATACTGTAGTCAATTACACAATATCGGTTTTCTGTGGGTATCGAGAATATCTCTCTAATACTGGATGAAATCATTGTTACAATAAAACTAGATGATTGAAAATTAATCTAAATGTTATATCAATATTAAATTGTTTAATGTTAACCTAAATATTGTTAAATATAATGTATTATGAAGATGTCACAACAAGTATTGAATAAAATTTTCATTAGATTTGCGTAGAGGGTTAATGGTGAGAAGTCCGAGCCGAGGGGGAAGAGTGAGGAGTCAGAGGGAGCAGAGGGTAAAATGTAACTGCATACACAATATAAAAAGTGGGGCTTTTGCTGGTGTGTTAGTGGTGCCACCTACACTGCTAGAGTCACAGACACGGACTTGGCACAGGTGAATGGTGAAGATGGCATGGGAGCGTGAGCTCTGGACATTCATCTGGGTGCTGGCGGTGGTGCGGGAAAGAGCGCCTAACTTCAAACACTGCATCATCTGAGTTCACAAAAATAAAAAATAAAAAGAGTGTGGTGACTAGATAGATAAATAGATAGATAGATAGATAGCACTTAACATATTATATTACACATGTTAAAAGTGTGATCTAGCAATATTATACGTTTATAATATAATATAATATTATAATAACAATAAACATTAAAATAAGACTAATATTGCACATTTGTTTGACTAATTGTGGTTACTGGTTTCTACAACAATGTTATGACTGGGTGGCAAGTAGTCGCACTGAGTGTTTTTTATATTAATTATGTCAAAAAGGGAAAATAAAGATACCCTTTGTTCACTTACTTATGTAAAGATTTTAACTGAACTGTGCTGTAATTACAACTCTGACAACTGGATGTTCCCCACAGCACAAGTTCTATTAACACAGTTATGGCATGAGCAGTCATGTTCTTGATAAAAGAATCCAACGTTCCAAAAATTATGCACCTAATTTACAGATTATATGAGAGCTAGACTAAATGCATGAATCACTTGTGCTACACACATCATGAATAAATCCTACTGATTTTTTCAGTTTATCCAGCACAGTCAGGTTTATAGATTTTTTTGGTGAATTTCTAAATTCTAAGTTTTACCTGAATGTTATGCTGAAATTCTGTAGCTTGGTGCAGTAAAATATGTTAAATATTGTCCTGGGCTATAGACATGTACAGCAGCTGTAAACCTAACCTCAGCTTCAGTGGAGACTGTGCGTGTGGTGACTCCCACTGTGTAGATCCCTCCGTTAGCATCCTCATGGATCTTAATGTTTGATTTCTGCTTTCTGGCTTCCAAATCCCGTGTAGTGTCAAACAGATCCAGCACTTCCTCGTTATACAACTAGAAAGAAAAAAACAAAAAAAAAAAAAAAAAAAAACAGTGTTTGATCATTCTTTTCTAAATTCTCTAATTAGCGTTTATCTCAGGACATTCAGGCTCACTTGGAGGTATTCAGACACTCAGACATATGGTGATAACTCAGGAGAAGCATTTGATCTGGAGTTAAGGAACGTATCACTGTCTTTAAGATAATCGCGCTATCTATAACTCTGAGTAGGCGCGTTGCTCCACATGCTGGATCGGCATTATCTCGAGGTTAAATTTAAAGCTAAGTGGTGATACTCAGACATGTACATTTTAAACTAGCACAGAAATAACACTATTGTCAAGCGTCTGTTTAATGCTTCTTATCCGCACAGTAATGCAAACATGCGTCTCATATTCCCAGTAAGTGAAAAGGTACTGTTTTGCATACAGTGTGGATTTACAGAAAGAATACACTCACCTAAAGGATTATTAGGAACACCATTCTAATACGGTGTTTGACCCCCTTTCGCCTTTAGAACTGCCTTAATTCTACGTGGCATTGATTCAACAAGGTGCTGAAAGCATTCTTTAGAAATGTTGGCCCATATTGA
>JAQMYJ010000004.1:14647996-14665012 GCA_030014305.1 Clarias laeviceps
GTGATTGGTTGATTAGATAATTGCATTAATGAGAAATTGAACAGGTGTTCCTAATAATCCTTTAGGTGAGTGTAAATCACTTGACACTGGGAGTAGCCAGATTAACATCATATTTTCTGTTGTTAATCCTTAGAAAAATCTTTTTGTTTTTGCTGTTACTCAAAAGCAAAAATGAATGTATAACCAAGTAAAAAATTTTTTTTATAAATCTCTACAACTTTACCAGTTTCCAAGGACTTCTCTGTGCTTAAGGATTTCTAAAGACTGACTCTAAAATGCTAGGTAGGTTTGGAAGAACAATGGCCATGCCTACCTCTAAGAACTGGGCGTTGATCTTGAATTCGGGCACAGGGCGACCCTGCTCCATTGCAGCTTGCTTCCTCTCCTCGATGCCCCTGAAGAGATGGCTCACCGCCCGTGGGATAATTCCATACTCATCTTCGCTGACGTTCACGTCGAAACCCGTTCCCATGGTGTATGTCTTCCCTGAGCCGGTCTGGACCAGGGAAAGATGGAGCAAGCAAAAGTGACACAAAAACAACAGAAGTGGATCAGCTATTCATAATACTATCCTAATAATACTAAATAAAAAGCACTTTTTTAGTAATCAGTGTATCTACATTGCATTAACCTTTGTACATTTTCATACTTTTCTTATTCTTGAACACTATATAGATGATGACATTATACTTAGCAACAAAAGTGTCAGGAGTCAAAATACAATTTGAGGCCAAGTGAGAGACAGAGAGTTTTAAGCGAAATAAGAAACCTAAAGATTTTGTGTGTCGGAATGTTTTTCACTTATAAATGACAGACTTAGATTAGAGAGCATGGGCGCGCACACAAAATCACACACACACACGCGCGCGCGCACACACACACACACAAAAAGGTAGCTGATATTAAAGCAATTAACATACAGTATCCTACCTACAATGAATCTTAACCAATATACAGTATACTGTATTTTCTGTGAACAATATTATTAGAAAACGGTTTGTTCAGTGTTATTACTACGTCACAATGTTTTCTTTTCTTATTTGTAATTTATTTACTTTCCATTTTATTTATCAATTATAATTATTAAAATGTGTTGAATAAAAATATGTTTTTAAAATCCATGGATGGGTGATGATTGGTGGAGCAGGCCTGCCTGCCAGTGTAGGCCCGGCCCGTTCGAGCCGTCCCATGACACCGACCATGACTGGGTGCAAAGCAGAAATACACTCTGGATTTTATGTCACATTCTCATCTATCCCCAGGGGCAATTACACATTGTCGATCCACTCCCTGGCATGTTTATGGGAAGTGAAAGAAAAAAAGAGGAGCAGGAGGAATCCCACATGGTTAAAGGGAAAACATGCAGACAGACAGTAATCCAATCTTCAAATCAAACACAAATATATCACATACTTTTTTATGTGGAAGATTATAACATACCGACTAATAAAGACTTATAGGTAATAAAATAGTACAGAAATTGATTGTGAATGTATATTATTTCACGTTTAGTAAACAACACATATAAATAAGAATAATAATAACATTATTTTGACCCAAGAGTCAAAGGTTAATGCTTAACTTTCATAGATTTTTCTTTGGATTACTCAGATAATGCAAATTGGTTCTTGGAATTTTTTCTGAGATACCCACACTGTCGGTGCCTTTTGAGCTGCAGAAAACACAAAAAAAAAAAATAATAAAAAAATCACATGGTTATGTCCGTGCTAAATTGAAACCTATTAGGAACTTGGACACCTTTGCCAGGTCAGCGAATGATTGATAGTTCACTGTCGTTAGTTTGACATATAAAAAGACTTGAGTAGGAGTGATTCCTTTGTCTGGCATGGAGCACTGGGATAACGAGGCAGACAAAAGGGGCTCGGTAGTCGGTGTTGTCATGGCCACAGAGAGAGGAATGTGATAGTGCATCCAAATTCACACATCAACCCCCTACCATCCCTCCAATCCCTCCAATCCCACTCCCCCCCAGACTCGGCTTGCCATAGCAGCCCTTGAAAGAGTGTGACGAGAGAGTTAGAGATTTAGGGAGAGAAGGAAGAGCGTCAGGCTGGCCTCCTGTGGAATTCCTGGTTGCTTTTGTAATTGTGATTTGGAGAGCTCTATACGAAAGAGAAAGAGGCAAAGTTTATCTGACTGACATGTGACTTTTAAGGAACAGCCCATTTGGTAAATTTATCAGGCCTATAACCATAGACAGACACACACACACACACACACACACACACACACACACACACACATCAGGCTCACTGTTGAAACATGTCTGATGTTGCACTGTTGACAGAGGGTTTCACAGCTTGTTTGCTTTTCTTCGTGGCTGATATGAAATGAACTGAAAACAAGCGCAGCTGTAAGCACCTTTTATTGTGAAATGCTGTTAGACACAAAACAGACAAGGCAAAAGAAAAAAAAAAATAATCTAGGCTTGTCATCTTAATGGTAATGTAGAATATGAAAAAGCTGTAACATTTCTGCAATCGATTGTTCATGTAAGTATTTTAATCTCCCCTGCAGTATCGTCAGGATTACGAACATTAAATAATGTCTGGCATGATTTACCTGACCGTACGCGAAGATCGTAGCATTATAGCCCTCGAAGCAGCCTTCAATGAGCTTCTCCGTGCAGTTGCTGTAGATAGCATCCTGCTGGGAGTCCATATCAAACACATAGTCATAGGTGAAGGCCTTATCCTTTCCCAGGATCACCTGGGGCTCTCCAGGGGTCACAAATGTGCAAATGTGGCATCCTTCAATCTTCTCTTTCGCCAGCTGAGGACGGATCCTACAGAAGCAGTGAGAGACGGAGAGGAACAGAGATAGACATAGTGAGACATAGAAAGAGACCGAGTGAAACACAGAAGCAGCACAAATAGACAGAGAGACGGGGGTAGGAGGGAAAGACAAACAGGCAGAAAGAGAAAGAGAGATAGACAGAAATAATAGAGAGTGGAGAGACAGACAAAAAGACAGGGAAACGGAGAGAGAAGCAGAGAAAGACGGAATGCAAGAGAGCAAAAGCAATTGAGAAATAAAACGAAGGGAGAGAGAGAGAGAGAGAGAGAGAGAGAGAGACAGAGATGCAGAAGGCATGAATATGGATGTAAAAACAGCAATGAGAGCTTTTAAAAAGTAAAAAGCTTAACACTAGTTTCATACATTTTTTTCCACAAAGAGGTTTGACTTTTCACAGTGATGATGGAAGCAGTAATCACACGTTGCTCTGTCATTGAAGCTTATTAAAGACAGTTAATGTGCTGACAGTTTGACTGCAGGTATGCAGCTGTTAGCAGGTTCAAGGCTGGGAGATGCCCTGGCAAGGCCTGGCTTGCACTGGTTTAAGTGCCAGGATCCTCCTGAGCACATTACTGCACATTACACTACGCCCCGAACAGAGGCTCTAATATTACTGACAACCCATGTGTCTTGCAAAAGCATTGACTGTGCTTGTGTGTGAACACTTGGGAGAACGGTGTACGAGTAACCTGAGACACTTAGCCGCTAGCACCTTCATTACTACAAGTGTTATCATTGACATCTACAGTACCAGTCACTTTGTACTGTAGGTATGATTTAGTGCACGTGCTGCTATCACTATTTGATGGACGCTCTGCACTTCACCAGTCAGTGTAAAGACGCCTCACAGGAGAACCACTTACCTGATATTCAACAGCTGCAAGGATGCCGATGATAATAGTTTTTGAGAAAATGTCTGGTTTCTACCTACATACCTACAGCACAGTTGCCTTGCGTCTTGGGTCTGTGTGCATGGAGTTTGCATGTTCCCCCTAACTTGGTGGGTTTCCTCACACAGTCCAAAGACATGCAGATTAGGCTAACTGGCATTCCCAAATTGCCTGTAGTGTGTGAATGAGCATGTGAGTGCCCTGTGATGAATTGGCATCTCATTCAGTGTGTACCCCACCTCGTGCCCCAAGCCTCCTAGGATAGGATTGAGCACTCTTAACAGTTAATAGTTATAATGCTGTAATCTGATCCCAGGTTTACTGGTTATGTTTATCTGTATTCTGTTTTTGTTGTTTTTCAGATCTCTCTATGTATAAATATTTTTGTTATTGTAAAGTGACCTTGAGTTTCTTGAAAGGTACTATATAAAATAAACTTTTATTATTATTATTATTATTGTTATTATTATTATTATTATTATGTTAGAAGTGTGAAAATGAATACATTTGGAATACTGAATACTGTACACAGAGACAATGTGGATGACCGGTCTCACTTAGGTGCAATTTTGCATAAGCTGTTCACCTACTGGCATATTTTAAGGAAATGATGGGAGACTTGAGATCCAACAGGAAACCCACAGAGACATGGGGTGAGCATGCAAAACTACATACAGACAGTACCCTGGGATACCAGGATCAGACTGGGAACACTGGAGCTGTGAGATGGCAAAATTATCTACTATTACAAAGCTATTTATTTGCAGCACAGCAGCAACACTGACATCCTGATTTCCAAACCTGTCTGTGTATAGTTAAATAGTATACCATAGAGTATTGACATGTCTCATGTTGTCGTGTTGTAACTTTTGTTTAGATTTCTGTTAATTTATAAAGTTTTGTCCCAGCTAGTCAGCTAAGTGGTTTCTTAGTTATCTAGTTGGTTGTTGTTAACTTATGTTGTATGGAGCACCTTGGTCCTGGAGGAATGTTGTTACGTTTCATGGTTGAAATGACAATAAAAGCCTACTTGACTTGAAAGGTGGCAAAGGGTTATTAAACACACTGTAGTAAAATAATGTTTTTTTCAGTAATTGTACATCTAAACTGTATACTAAGTATACTACATAGTTAGTTTATGAAAAAATACATATACTTAGTAAAATGTCTAGTAAATGTAGGTACAAGGCAGTAACATGACCACTGATGGCTGGAGTGTACATGAGAGAGACTACCATTACAGGCCACAGTGCTGCACTGCTAACGTTAACCAGCATATGAACAGAGCATTTACTGTTCTGAGGGCAGAGGGAAACTAAGCATATTCGTTGAGTACATAGTCACACCCTTTTCATTTCATTAACTTTTTTTCCGTTTATTTTTACGCATCCTTTTCCCTACCAAACCAGTCCTAGTCTCTACATTTCTCTAAGCTGGTCTAAAACTGGTCATCCCAGTACCCCAGCGATCCAGTTTCTGATGCCTCATTCATTCCAGTTTAGAAACTGAAGGCCTGTTTCATTTACTGTGCAATACAGCAGGCCATACAAGTAGTATTAACACAAAAGTGTCATTACTACCAACCGCACTCATTCATCAATAGGCAGTGAATAGGATCACTGACAAGCACTATAGACTGTGTGAGAGAGGTTTTATTTAGGAATTGTCCTGCATAATAATTTATAGCATAGTATCAGTAACATGTCAGTCTTGATGGCTTGATGCTAGCAGGTTAGTGTTGCAGGTCCTGGCACTGCTTGGGCACGAGCTACAGTAGTAACATTTAACTGTCTGCCACAGAGCTCTTATTGTGTGCCAATGACATCAGGACCCAGTAATTTAGCATTCCCATTCTGAGGACACATCTTCCAGCACGTGGATGAGAGGAGAGAAGACGGATGTATGGGAAAGAGAGCCAACGGAAAATCAAGCTGACACAAAATTAACTTGTTAGTGAACAAGTTCTTAAATTCTTCCCCAATAAGCACAATCAAAACAAGTTAAAAATAATTAAGACTCAGGGGACAAACTCTGTAATGGGATGTTCACATTGTACATATGACTGTGATTGTTAACTGTACACATACCTTACAGTGTACATAATCACAGGTGTGAAATGTTGGCCCTATCACCACATCGCAGTTCAAGGGTCGCTCCTTTTCAAACCTGAGCTTGGGTTACTGTCTCTGCAACATTTGACATTAACATTCACATTCCTTGTGTATTTCTTTAGGTTTCCATGTTTTTCAGTTTGGACAGAAACTGGAATACCCATTTACTGTCAACGTCCAAAAACCTGACAGTATGAGTTTTTCGATCGACTACTCTAAATTACCACCAAGTGTAAATAAGTGCGTGAATGTGTGGGTGTATGATGCCTTTTGATTGACTGGCATCCTAACCAGGTTGTTTTTGTTCAGTGCCTTTAAAAAACTAATACCAGCTTCAGGTCAAGCTTTTAAGGTTGTCCTTGTTATGTGTGATATTTAAAAGATTCTAAAATGTTCATAAAAATACTGTGATTTCTATCCTGGCTCTCCACATGGTGGTCATGGAGCAGCTCTGAGGCTCACACGCAGGTTTCAAATTAAGGTTTAAATGTAAACACAACATTGCCAGGACTAGAATAAGGGCCGCCTTCATGAAGCTTTCTAACCTTTACCTCTGCTGACAAAGATGGATTGAGTGTGGATTTTTCTTCTAGCAAAAAGTACAGGCATTCTCTTATGTTTCAGTTATCATATTATTTTGATGCACCACCCATAATGAGTGATAGCTACTGTAAATGTCTTTATGCATTATGCTACAGCAGGCAAACCTATTCAATTGATGGCAAAGGTGATATAAGGCTGTATAAGGCTTACAACGCTTCTAGACATGTGACGAGATTACTCAATTTTAACCTATAGACCTCATTATAAAAATTACTAGAGATGGGTGGGAAATTGATTCATTTGTGTGTCATGATTCTTTAGTGTAGCAATTCATGGATTACCATGCTGACTCCAGAATAAATATTTAAAGAATAAAATTACTATAAATATTATAATATTATAAAATGTATTTGTTTACATTTTGAGGTGGCAAAACACTGTATAATGCTACATGTAGTGCACGCTAAACTATTCACATGTTGACAGGCAGCACAGTATTGTACTGTATTGCATCAAAATCAGAAAAAAACCTTCTATATTAAATTGGGATATTAGTAAAGTCATGGTACAAATAGAATCAGCATCTAGGTATCGTGATAATATTGTATCGCCTACTCCCTGGTGATTATCATTCCGGGAAATTACAGTGACAGATAATCTCACTGAACTCTTTTCTCCCAGGGTTCAACCTGAGCTACAATTCTAGAAACATCTTTTGTGCTGGATTATCTTGTTTGCTTGCTGCTTACTGATTAAAGTAAACTTTTTAAAGTTAAAAATTATCAGTCCACTGAAATGCTCATTCTGCCTCATTCTCATTCTTACTGGGTTCAAAAGTCTTATTTCTGGAAACAGGAAAATGCACATGCATAAATGGAATAAGTGCATGAATGGAAGTGTGCGCAGCTAATCAGACTGCTGAGATTAAGATCCTAAAAGTTGAAAAGAATACAGAAGATATCAGACCTTAAACCTGGGGAAATATGTAAATGAAAGGTTAGGTCTACTTAATTACAATGTAGACAACACTTGGGCAAATAAAGGTGAGATATTTGGGCTAACATGAATAAAAATGTACTGCGATGCATTGAAGAAGCAGCCAATGCAAAGTAGTAAATGTTGTCACTTAGCAAAGACTGATTGCTTTTTTGATTTAGGACTGTAGGTACAATCCTAGTGTACCTACCACAGGATGTCTACATCGGGACATTTACATATTTAAATACATATTCAAATCGTCAGATTGAATCTATAACACAAATATGCTACTTTATCCAAATATGATCCAAACATTTGTGGAACATACATTTCACAATATGGTAGCTTGAGACATGTCAAACATCTTAACTTAATGTTTTGCAAATTAATTAATTATTTAATCTTGCATCTGATGTACAAATAACACCAAAATATCATTTCAGCCTCAGTGTTAACTCATTTAGCTGAACTGTGACATTCTGTCGACATTTATTTCACTGTCTATACATTTCTATAAATTATAGACATGATATGATCAAATTGTTCTTCTAAATCTCTGCTATGAAACTATTGAAATCACTGTATATGTACTGTAAGTAAATCACTATCTGGCTACTTTGACCGTTGATAATCTGAGGCCTAATGGAAGCTTATCTACTGTAGCACCAGAGCTTTATGTGTCACAGGTCAAAGAGGCCAATAAGAAAAACAATGTGTAAAGTAACTAAGGGACTGAGCAGCAGGAGCAGTAACTGGCCTCTGAGTCAGGTACATGAATTGATCACAATGATGCTACTGATCTGAAATTGGTCTCTAGAGAGGAGACGGACATTAGAGGGGATTTGATTTCCTGCTCTGGTTAGCAGCTGAGTCACTGCCTCTCCCAGAGCTCTTCTGCAGCTGACCTCATCTTGCATCATCTCTACTATAAATTTTGATTTTGCAATTTTGAAGAGCATGTGATCCCTGAAGAACATTTATTTATTTAAAAAAAAAAAAAAAGGAGGTCAAAGTGTAGGGCATACTGTTCATACAATCATTATTATGATTTTTATTCATTTATAATTACATCTAATGCCTTTTTTAGGAGGTTCAGGAAAGTCTGAAATTCAACAAATCATCTTTTAAGTGTGCTTGCAACCTCCATACCTATTAAGCATTTAATATTATGGACTTATTACTGAGCAGCGCAGTACAGGACGCAACACGCATACCGTTTAATTCATTACAGGAAACAATCATAAAGACAGAACCCTGATGTCCTGTGCCAACCTAACCCTTCAAAATAACTATAATCTGTGTTTCCATGTATACAGAACTCTATCAAATTATTACTGTGTCTAATAAACTAAAATTATGTTAATTCATATTTTAATAAATATAATTATTATTAAAACTGTTTCAACTTAGCCCTACATTTAACATATAAAATATACATGGAAAAATACAAAGCTTAAAACTGATTGTCAGCACAAGTGTTTACTTTATGTAATAACATATATTTTACTCATGATTAGCTACGGTAATCTAAGACAATGTTTTTTAACTCTTACTGCCCTGCACATTTTACAGCACACCTGATTTATCTAATCAACTAACTAAGAGTCAGAGCATGGAAAACACTAAAATATGCAGGTCAGTGGTCCTCTAGGAATAGGGTAGGGAATTACTTATCTGAGACAACTAGACAATCCTGTTTCACATAGTAACATCTTGAAAAGTCTAACAGTCTTTGATCTGTAACTTAACCAAACCTGTCGTGAAACCACCATTTCCAAACAATTGCGAGAACGGTGCAAGGAGAAAAGATGGCACACATTGCTAGTTCTTTTAACATGAAACGTTCAACCATCTGCATGATTCTAAATAACAAGGACAAGATCATGGAACATGCATAGTCAATTGTGTTCGTATCCTAGTACCTAGACAATGTTTGTTGGACTTATGAACAAATTGGACTTACAGTAGGAATAAGCTCTCGGAATGGAACTCATTTCTATGTAGGGGACTAACTGTACAGAAATATGATAAGAGTTCACAGGATTAGGATTAAACTGCTGATATTTATCTGTAAATTGGAATGTTACTTCCTTTAATATAGAGAAAGAATGAGGCTGGAATAATACATAACCTCTGGAAGCTCCCAAAAGTAAAGGAAACATGAGAACGGTTCTTAGGCCTGTCAGATATAGTGTTGCGTTCCTTTCCTTTCCGTCACCTCAGGCTCACAGACAGAGTCACTTTTCATTTTATGTAACCTTACCAAACACACCTAGCGTGGTGTCTAACCTGCTTCTCTGAAATTACAGCTACATGAAAAGCAGCACAAGGGAAGAAGAGACAGAGACTGGATGTGAGGATTTTCCCTGTTTGTCATTCTTGCTGCGATTTCAAAAAGCCCTACTTACTTGTAGACATCACACACTCAACATGAAGGCATTCTCAAATTCGTGGTGTTTTGAGTTGAGGCTAAGCGGCTGTTGACATGTTCAGGGTTTGGTACTTGGGGCAGTTTATGGTTTTAGTTCAAGGGCTACTATTGTTAAGATGCAGAGGTAATGTCTGACACGATGACATTCACAAACAGGTACAAACAAGCCTCTTTCAGCTGTAAATACTCAGGGGACATATTACACTAAACTTTCCATAATCCCTATAACAAGGCACAGATTCACAGAGTGCAGATGCTAGACTTCATAAGCGAAGGTTAGAAGGTATCCAATTTTTGAATCATACCAATATAAAATATCTATATTAATCAGATACTGACAATGACTGGGGTTACGTTGTCCAAGTGAAATGTCAAAACCATGATGGACAAGTGATGTTAGCATTCATAATTTATGGTAAGTGGAGACAAGTCAGAAACACTCAAGAGTTTTTGAGCATAATTGGTACAACTGTTTCTTTCCAGGTCTCACTGACCAGCCAGCTCTCTCCTGTCATACACCAGCAATTAACTGATACAGGTGAAATCTAATTTGCTCTCTAAAAACATCCAGTCATGTTTCATGCCGAGTCACCAGGCAGCGTTGCACACTCGGAGGAAAGCAGTAGCCATGTCCATCGATTTTGGAACAAACAGAAGTACTTTTGGTGTTTGGCCTCTGTACACCACCTTGTTAAATTTCAAATAAAACACTCAATATGTGACAAAGTCAAAACTTTCAGCTTTAATTCAAGAGGTTTGACAACAGTGGGCATTACACCCACTCATTTAGAAGGCTCATTAATAATGGGACAAACAAAACGATTGCCTTTAATACTCGTAGGACAATCCCTATCCTATATAAGTTTTGAACCCATGGACATGATGAAATTCTGAGTTTCCTCCTTCAAGATGTTTTTTCCTCCAGGCCTTTACTGCAGCTGCCCTAAGCTGCTGCTTGTTTCTGGGTTTTGCTGCCTTCAGTCTTATCTTCAGTAAGTGAAATGCATGCTTTATAGGGTTGAGATCAGATGACTGACTTGGCCAGTGAAGAATATTCCATTTATCTGGCTTAAGAAACCCTAGGGTAGCTTTCACACTATGTTATGGGTCATTACCAATCAATATGAAGCGAGGTTCTATCAGATTTGCAGCATTTGGTAATTCTGAGCAGAGAGTATAGCCCTATACACTTCAAAATAAATCCTGCTGCATTTTATCAGCAGTCTGTTTATTAATAAACACCAGTGACCCAGTTCTATTGACACTCATACATGCTTATGCAATAACACTGCATCCACCATGTTTAACAGATGATGTGGTATGCTTTGGGTCATAAACTGTTCCTTTCTTTCTCAATTTCTCTTTTTCTCTTTCCATCATTCATAATTTGCGTTTAATCAGTCTAAAAAATAAAAAATCTGACAAAGTTTAATCAGGCAAAAGTCTAATCTGTTCTTGAGCATTACCATTAGTATGCAACTTCTTGTGTAGGGCCTGTATTTTACTTTATAAGCCCGGCTCCTGACTGAAGACTTTGAAAATGACAAATCTACCTTCTCAAGGGTGTTCTTTACTTAGGTAGACTTTGTGAAAGGGTTCTTCTGCATCACACACAAAATTCTGCAATCATCTACTTTAGTTGTTTTCTGTGGTCTTCCAGGGACTATCTGACCATTTTGATTCATACACATTCAAATTCCATACAAACTTAAATAATTATTTTGATTGTGTAAAGCTATTTTGGGACAATGTCAATTGTTAAAAGCGCTATACAAATAAAATTGAATTGAATTGAATTGTTGCGGTCACCTCTTTGGACTTCACTTCGAGAGTTCGAGTGAGCAGCTACCAAATGCAAACATAACACTCTAAACAACCTCCAGGGCTTTTATCTGCTTAATTAGTCTTGGAGTAATGAGGGAACAGGCCACACATGGCCACGAAATTGCTTGTTCAATTTTTTATGAGCTCGCAAAATGGGGTGTATGTACAGTAAATGACTAATTCCTAAATGGTTAATACCACACTTTCATAAATCCTCTTGAATAAAAGCTGACAGTCTTGACTTCTCTCACATGAGGAGTCTTTTATTTCAAAGTCAATCAAGTGGTTTATAGACGGCAATAAAAAAATATTTTTTTAAATTTCATGGACCTGATTGTATAATCATGGTGATTGACAGGATAGAGAGAGCATGTCATCCGCTCCACCCAAAGAATACAGTCAACTTTAGTCCGCTAAGCAAAATGTTTTTTTTGGCAGCTATGTGCTCTGTAGAGGGGTAATGCCAGATTTGCAGTCAAATTATTATGCCAAGATTACACTGAAACCCTTGATAAAACCTGTGGGAGAAGGGTTGAAATGTTTCATCACAATACTTCCAAGTTCGTAACCCTAACCAGTCTACATTTGCAGTATGAGATATACTGTACATGACACTAATTTCCTTACTTCATGGCATGAAATATGTCGGATGAACTGATCAACTGCTAAACGTACAGCGATCCAGCATTACAGACAAACACAAGCCCAGATACTAAAACCCATAAAATAAAATAGAATACTTAAATTCTGACTCATATTATGTTTCTAGTTCCGAGAGGGGGCGACTGATTTGATCTTTTTCTCTACTATAATGAGAGGTGTGGAACTCTGGCACAGTCAGCCCCCCTGAGAGCAAAGAATGCAAGTCAACTTACTAAGTAAAACTGAGTGGTCTCAAACCCCTCTGAATGGTTCACTGATCAGCTCCTGACAGCTTCCTCAGGTCAAAGGTCACCACGCACACATGAGAGGTTGCAGGAAAAGGGACAGAGGGGCATACACAGAGTTGTCAGATTGCCTCATGCTCTGGTAAATGAGTGGAAAGCCAGCAAACACAAGGACACAAAACAGATGGCCCCCTCCCATCCCAAAACAGTGCAGTTATTAATGGAAAGGAGCTGCTTATTCCAGTGTGATTTGATATTGGCTGACTGTACAATACATAGGGGAAATGCTGAAAACACAAGATAAGGAAAAACGTGGAATCCTGTTGTCAACCTGCACTTATTGGGAGCTGGATATGAGCCGTTAGATATTTCAACAACAACCAAGCACGGTGAATGGGATTTTAGACAATTTGAGACAACTAAAACCATTTACTTGAATCCAACAATATACTTGCCTAAATTTAAATACACAAATAAATCTGATTCATGAAGGCCCCAACCTACAACCCACAGCTCCCAAAGGATCCACTGCTAATGTCCTGGTGCCAGACACCACAGCACACCCCCAGAGGTCTTATGGAGTCAGAGCTGCCCTGGTGGCACAAGGGGAACCCGCCACACATTGGGCAAGATGTTTTGTGTTATAATGTTATGGATGATCTGTGTATGCCAGCAATATGCAATTTCTTTAGTCTTATCTTGATTTTCTTTTAAAAGTATAGTGCAAGCCATTAATCTGAAATTTTCAAAGTTTTTCAAACCTTGTACATTGAAACCTTATCTAGAGCCTTACTTCTCCCTCAGTATAAAATTTAAGCAATTTTGTGAAAGATGAATAAACACAAAAAAATGTATACCATATTTTGACATTTTAATAATTTTCTTTAAAATTAAAATAGCCTTTGCCTCCAACTTTGTATTGCAGAATATCTTTTGTCTTTTATTCTTCTTTCTTTTAATCTCTTCTAGGTTGTTGTGTATTCTATTCTTATTTTTACTATTAATTTAAAGTGATTTTACACTATTTAATTTTACTTTTTTGTTCCTTTAATAGTTCTGTAATCTTTACCTCTGCATAGCATGTTATTTTTAAATAATGTGACAAAAACACACACAGAGATTAAATATTATAACACATAGAAGGGATTTACGAGTTCTTTCTATTTCCCAGCCTTCTGTGAACTTCAACTACGTCATGAGGCCATTCAAGAAAAACACCCTACAGATAAACACACCACATTGACAACTTGACCTGAAGGATCCCTGCCATGCATGCAGCAAGAGCAGAAAGATGATAAGATAAACCTCAAGAGGTTGCGGAAGTCAAGCTCCCGCTTTGATTGCCAGCAACTTTGATAAAGGCGGAGAGATATTCCCATTAGGAGTGGATTTTCTGGGTGACCTCATCTGAAATGAGTCAGCGCTTTCTTACAAACCAGAAGACAGATGGCTCTCAGAAACATAGTCCTTGTTCAGCTCTATAAAAATGGGCTCATAAATATTGATATGAAAGTCCACACAATTAGACAGAGGACGACACAGCAGGTGGACGTCCTCTGTCTAATTGACTGACCAAAGCCTCTGTAACAGGTTTTGATGGATGTCCAAAAATGACTGTATAATGACCTCTGACATGATAAACAGATAACGCGGAAATGTAATACAGCACTCGGCTACTCTATACACTCAAATATGACTCCCATATGACTCCCTGCCCTACTGACGTTTGGCTTATTTCCGTTCCAAACTGAAGTAAATGCACGGATCAAAACAAAGCTAGCTCTAGAAGAGTAAAGAACACACCATTGTATGCAATAAAAGCTTGCAATTCGATTGACTGGGAGATGAACATTACAAAGAGCAGTACTGTCTGCTGTAAGGCTTTTCATTATTAATTGCTTGGTTTAGGCTTGCATGAGTACCGTGGCACTCAAAGGACCGGTAGCTGAGACAGAGGGAAACACAGTCAAGCCCTTTATACAGCACACAGACTCTCAAAGAGATGCTTACACTCACTGTGTATCGATCTCTAAACGAAGCTTGTTTGTGAATGCGTGGCTGGTGGGTTCAGTTTGTCATGGCCCACAAACTTCATGTTACTGTAGAAAATGTCAATTGTTCTGATACGCAGTTGAGATGAGGGGCAAAATTACTAAATGTACTATCTATTCACAAAAGTTTGAAATCCCAGGACTGCAACAAGAGCAAGAGTAAGGACTGTTGAGCATGAACTTTTCTCAATCACTTCTGACTGAACCTAAAAAACAAAGTAAAAAAAAAAAAAGGAATTTATGTCTATGCATTATCCGTATAGTTGATGGTCACCTAGCTACATATCGCATATGATGGTCTGGTCAGATGTTCAGATTAACAAGTTAACATGATCTCAAAGCTCCCCAAAGTGTGTCTGTTACAGGGCCTGTTTTTACATCTCAAACTCCCTTTAATTTCGCTCCTCCTCCAAATGTGCCATTTCAGTGTCTGTATAAATGAGCTACTACTGAGCCACGCTCCACCAGAGAACAGCAGAGCTCAGCATATATGAGGTCACTTATATGAGGTCACATTAGATCACAATGGAAAAAGGACAAAAAGCAGGGATTGTTTTTTTTTTTTCCACTCATGTTTTTTTGTTGGTAAATGCAACCCGGAAACCCATCCGAATGCCTGTTTGTGACTAAAAAGTTAATTTTGCATAATAGGTCCCGTTTAAAGATTAAATCTGTGATTGGCTCAGACAGGGTCAGACTTTGATCATGTTGTTGGAAAGCTATGTGCCTATACGCATATTTAAAATCTTCTGCATTCATTTTGTCACATAGGCAACCATACACAGTAGTAGAATTAAACTCAAGGTTTTTAGATTAAAGAATTTTCCAAAAAAATAAAGTAAATGAATTTAAAAATAAAATAAAAATGCACTCATTTTTTAACCTTACCAGATTAAAAAAAAAAAATTACTGGTTGTAATGCATCCAGAATAATATCATACTTTAGGTCAGGAAGGCTGGTAGTTTTCAGTTCTACGTAGCCTTTAAATACAGTAAAATCTCACCATGTGTGTTTTGAGTTAGAAAAACATACACGCACACACGCACGCGCACACACGCACGTTCACACCTGCTCCACCTGCACGTTCTTAACCCCAACTTCCTTCCATGGTGTGGTATCTAAAGAAAGCTTTTAACTTTACTGTACATACTGTATATATTTGTATACTGATAATGCAGCCTTTTATTTTAGGTCACTGGATTTAAGAAAAGCTCTGACCACATCACAGGCTCCTAAAAGACAGGAAGTGAGCATTTTAAAGTTATTCCCTGCATTAGGGCCATAATGCACTAATGAATTTAAAAGTCCTCCATTTACCCCAACATGAATGAGGTGATATCAACACATGGCATTGCTCTAGCAAGCACAGGCAGGAGTGTCAAAGTGTGGATTATTAGCACAAACCCAGAATACTGGCCCAGAATACCAGTGCAAATTGACAGGCAGGTTTATTCATCGGCGTCAGCACCACTAATTATTAGGTTGCCTTGGCTTTGTATTGGCTTTGCAAACAAACACTGCAATGATATGAGCTCACTAAACGCTGGACATTATGTACTAATGTACAATAGAAACCAAACAAACAAAGCTAAATATAAAGAAAAAAAAAGTGCTGCTGTATGCTGTATGTAAGAGAATATATTAAGGATACCTGCTCTGATTCCAACACTAAAGAGACACACATTGAAATACCTTTAAGACAAATAGACTAAGATGGCGGAATTAAATAGAAATTATATAGTGGTTTCAGTATTGGTGTGTGTGATAACTTCAGACAGTATGTTGATGTTGGGATAAACGGTGCATTAGAGAAGATAAGTCTTTTTTCCCCCGAAAGATTAAATCTCAAAAAATTGGTTGTTTTTGTCATTTTTTATTTTTAGCATTGTCTCCTTAAACCCAGTTCCCCATGTCCACACCTGTCGTGTAGTGTGTCTAGAAAAATGACATAAGACCATGCCACACTCTATTGCTTTTTTTTTTTTTATCCTTTTCTACGATCGGAGTGAGTGAAGGCATAAAACTGATTGCCATTCACAAAAGACTTGAAGCACAGTGCAGTCATGAGAATCATAACCGAAGTAAAACATTTGGATTGTTTTCAAACTTTTTAAAGAAGTCTGTATATCCATGAATCATGATCCCGGCTGAGGTTGCTCAGAGCTCACTGCAGTCATTCCTGTGGGCATTCAACGAGTAGAACCCCTGATCCTTGAAAACCGTCTCTAACTTGCAGAAGAGATGCATCTGTCTGTGGAAATTGTACACACCATCATTCATGAACAGGAACTCGGCTGGAAGTTATTGCCACATCCCTGTACAGTCCTGACCTCACTCCAAGCCGTTTGCACATGTTTGGGCCATTAAAGGAGTTCCTGGGAGGCCGGCATACTGAGAAAACATTCTACCTTGATGGAATCCAAGCACTGGTGAAACACTGGGACAAGTGCTTTAGGGTAGCACAAGAATATATAGACAAATAA
>JAQMYJ010000004.1:14665473-14678806 GCA_030014305.1 Clarias laeviceps
TATATATATATATATATATATATATATATATATATATATATATATGCAATCACCTGCATATGTTCTCTGTTCTTTTTCTTTTCGTTTTTCTTTACCCCTTTTCCTCGTGTTTGCTATGCAAAGAGGATGTTTCCATGTGAATGCCTGAACATTTACTAAACACAGAGATCGCACTAGATGACATTAGGCTCGAGCTGAAACCAATGTTGGGTCAAAGTCTGACTCTAGTAACCGGAGCTGTACAGTCATGATAGAACAAAGTAACCTGAGCCAGGCATCGAGGCTTTTGTCCTTAACAGCGCCTTCTTCAATGACAAAAGAACACAGAATACACCCCTACCTGCTTCCTGTTTCAGTTGCTGTGCTCTTGAGCTGCCTTCAGAGAATTTCTTTCTATACAGCACAGGTGTGTTCAAAAGTGGATTTATGTAACATTTTTTCCCTCTTATTCACCTGTGTAATATTGAACACATACATTTAGGTTTTGGCTATTGAGGCTTTAGCCTTTGTCTGTTCATATTCAAGCACTGAATAGGGACACTTCCAATTTTAATCATCACTCAAATGGTTATGATTGGTGTGTGTAAAATTAAATGAAGAGGAAAAAATAAATCCATCCTGAACACCTTGCTTTTTCATTTCTAATGTCATCCAATATTTATTTTGTGTTAAAATACTTAGTTGAGTTACTTTTCATGAATATGTTGGTTTATGTTGTCTACTGTACACTTAATAGGTTCCTACATTACCCACAATGCCATTTGACTACAGGTAATTCCGCGAGTCGGAATAACAATTTTCAACCATGTTTTGAATTTGGATACAAATGGAAAAAATAAATAAATAAATAAACATGGATGTTGCCATGTTTGCTTTAGCAACAAACTAACTAGCTAACTGTGATAAGTGATGTAACGTTATACTTACCTTCTCAATCAGAAAACTATACAATACAATTGTTGTTTTATATTTCAAAAGCAAATATGTTTTTATGTTGATTCCACTGACCCCGCATATAACAATATATTTTAATGTTTTTTTCTTGGTTGCTTGTTGGGAATTACATGTTGCAACCTTGAGTGCAATGCAGAAATAGCCCTCACTTCATCTCTAACCTAAAAGAAGTGATGCAGCAGTGTTTAGTCGTTCAGTCTGTCCAGGTCTCCCAAATCCACATACTGTATCTCTAATCTGCTCAAATTGAGGAGTTTCAAAGCTTTAACCTTTATGTTTATTCCGTCTTGTGCTTGCCATCTCATAAACTGATAACTGACTCAACCAAGCCACTGATATAACTGCACTGTATTTCCAAACCATGGAGTCCAACGTTTGCTATACTATTAATATGACACTTAATATTTCTTACATAGTGAATGAAAAATTATTCTTCCTTATTTTAAATCTAAAACTCTTTCCCTCACTCATTTTCTATACTGATTATCATGTACGGCAGTGGTCTCCAACCTTTTTAGCACCACGGACGAGTTTTATATAAAATTATTTTCCATGGACCAGCCATCACCCGTTTGTAACAAATCAGAATCAAGTGTACAATAAATACAGCATAACATTTGATAACACAGAATCAGGGTGAGTCCTGAGATTGTTTTCATGCGACAAGATGGTCCCATCTAGGAATAATGGGAGACAATCACACCCGAAATGTGTACTCCTTATGTCCAGTCTGCACCGAGGATGGGGTGCCAATGAATCACAGGGCACGCATGCACACACTCATCACACACAATGAGCAATGTGGAAATGCCAGTTAGCCTGCCCTGCATGTCTTTCAAATACAGAAAGAAACCGGAATACCTGAATGAAACCCACCAAGCACAGGGAGAACTCTAATCACACAGACCTAAGGTGGGAATCGAACCTTGACCCTAAAGGTGTGAGGCTAAACTGTCTGCATGCCAAAATTAAAACTATGATACCTTTTGTTGTTGTTTTTTTTATTTGAGATTTATTTTCCTCCTACTAAATGCTACTATGGCAAAATGGCTTTACAATGTCAAAGTGGCAGACAACCACCACCTTCTCACATCACCAACCAACAAATTAGCATTGTTTCAAAACCGTTATATTTAATACATTTCAAAAAGGTTGTAGTTGTACTCTTCAAGAGTAGTTAAGGACTGTAGTTTTGCTGTGACCTCTAGGCTCAAACACAACTGTCCACCAAGCATGTGCTTTCCACTCCATTTAATCCACTGGCTACATTTCTAAAGTGGACTAAATCCAAGACAAAACACACCAAAGACCACAATGCCTGCAAAATAGTAATTACAGTGCAAGCTGTAAATTGTGTGAGTCATATCTTCTTCATTTTTCTTTCAGTTTCATGTGAATAGGACTTCAGTAGTTAAGGTAATTGGGACAGTACTGACACTAAAACAAAAATAATAATTACATCTGCTTGATTTTTTTTCTGCTCTGTAAACTGATGTATGAAGGTATAATGCATAGGTCTAATGTAAAGGTGGAGGTATATTTCATGATATTTGGTCAGCCAAGTAAATCAGCTACCCAAACAATGCAAATTAGAAAAATTCAAAGTAGATACATGGAAAGGCACTCCCTCATCACAATAAACGTTGCATAAAATAAAGCCTTAGGCTCAATCCCAAATATCTCCCTACTATCTATATACGTGCACTACATGCAGTGGACATGGAAGACAGTATGCACACTTTGAAGTGCACTAGAGTAAAAATAAAAAGCGATTCAGGACGAGCCGAATCCTCCATGCCAGGCTTTGTGACCAAATAACAGGTACACGGGGAGGAGGCGGTGCCTAAATGAGCATCAGTGGGGCAGAGAGGGGACAATTTAGAGACATTTGACCTACCTTAAAGCGACTCGTACTGAACTTTCATCCTGTCCGCTCGTCATGATGAAAGAAAAACCCAAATGAATCAGCGCGCGCGGGCGTCCTTCTTTTGATCGGCTTAAACAGGTAGCTCGTGCGGCGGCGTCTCCTCTTATCCTGCCATGCTGCTCCTTCTTGACATGAGTCGACCCGTCTTATAATTTTATTACAAATAAATAATCATTCATATTCGGCCATGTTGTAGTCCGAGAGTTGTTTTTTTTTTTTTTTTTTTTTTACCCCAGCCTTATTGTTCAGTACATTGCCAATAACGCGTCTCCAGGCAGCGCCAGCTGAGCCCGTGCACTGCGCTCGAGCGTACCGAGTGGGCGTGTCTCCACATCGGGTGACGTTGTTAGACCACACCTTCCGGTCTGCCCGGTCACGGTACAAAAAAGAACGCCGCCCATTGAGAGGGCCATGGTTAGAAATAATGCGCACTTCTTAGGGTGCAAAGGGCATTGTGTAATGCCCCGGGTAGGTCACGTGTGTAAGGATCATGGAGGCATTTTAGATTCAGCAATCCTTTGTGTCAATTTCTGATTGTAGTCGTGTTGAAAAAAATGCTAAATTGGGGGGGGGTATTATCTATTATTAATAGTTATTAATTATAGTTTAATAAATTTTTAGTTTATATTTATGATAACAAATGCAGGATAATAATTGCATATGTATTTATATATATATATATATATATTTTTCTTTTAGAAATAAACAAATAAATTGCACCGTTCTTTTGAATAAATCTAGAATTATTTAATAATAATAATCATCATCATCATCAGGCAGTATAGTGGCTTAGTGGTAAGCACTGTGGCCTCACACCACCAGGGTCCTCGTGGTGTGTAGGCATGGAGTTTGCTTGGTGGGTTCCTTCCGTGTACTCCGGTTTCGTCTCACAGTCCAAAACATGCAGATTAGTCTAATTGGCCATACCAAATTGTCCGGAGTGTGAGTGAATAAGCGAGTGTGTGTGTGTGCCTTGCAATAGATTGGCACCATCCAGGGTGTACCCTGCCTCATGCATTAAATCTCCTGGGATAGGCTCCAGGCCCACTGCGACCCTGTACACAGAAAAAACTAGTATAGACGATGAGTGAAGAAAACGTTCAAGATGTCACAAAATCAAAACCTCTGTTGTGCCTTGGCAGAACAACACCGCCACTTGCTGGTCATCTTGCAGTACTGCAGACATCAGCACATGTGTATTCTCTGCGCGTGCCCGCGTATGTGCTTTTAAAGCCTTACTTGCACGCGCATACGAGGACCACAACATTTTAAATGTTTAAGAGATTTGATAATGACATTACATTTTTATATCTCTTCATGTTCATCAAACAGTCTTAGAATAATAGCTTATACGAAACAAACACTGTGAACAAATAAGGCAATAAACAGCCAACATTACCAGTTATCGAATGTATGTTTATTGTCTACATACAATATTGACTATTCAATGTTCAACCTACAATATGTGAACACCTGACAATCACACTAATATGTGCTTCTTCTCTAACCTGTTGCCACTAAGTTGGAAGCACACAATTGCCTATGATGTCTTTCTATGTTGTATCATTATACAGTACTCCGGCCTTCAGAGTGGCCACAATCTGTTCCAGCAAGATGTGCACAAAGTGAGCTCAATGAAGACAAGGGTTGTCAAGACTGATTAAGATGACCTCTAGTGGTACACCTTCGGGAGAAATTGGGATGTCGACTGCACCCCAGGCCTCCGCGCCAAACATGTCTGACCTCACTAATGCTCTTGTGGGTACATGAGCACAAATCCCAAAGCCTTTTGAGAACAGTGGAGGTTACTATCGTATATCAGTAAAGTTAATTAAATCTGGAATGAGATGTTAAACAAGCACATACTGTATGGGACTATGGGATTGTCAAGTGTCCACATCTTTTAAAAGTGTATGTCTGATTTTGGGATCTACATGATCTTGCACAAAGTGATTATGATTATTAACCTCAAACTTCCTGAACTTTAATAAGTATAATAATAAGGGAAACTTGCTATAGCATACTATATATTACTGAAGAACAAAAATAGTTATATATAAAAAACACAATAAAGTAATAGCTGCTTCCAATATTGAGAATAAGCTTTTAAAAAGACTCAAAAAAAGACAATATACACGTAGTTGTAATGCTTAGTTGTTTATTTACTGGGTACTCACATTTCAGCTCTTTGTTTAGATTCTTAACAGGCAACTTTCAAATTGTACATTTTCTTATGTTAGACAAAATATGGGCGAATCATGACATGCAAAATGACAGTTTGTCCATTCCAAGTTATATTTCCAAGAAGATATATTTGGGTTTGTGCTGGAATAAAAATGCAGAACTTGCCTGAAAAAGACTTTGCAAAAACATGCTGGCTATATCCAGGTACCAATTATTAATATTAATAGCAATTTTAATATTAATAGTATTAATAGTAAATTATGCAAAGTCATCACATCAGAAAAACTTCTCTGATACTTCGGTGTAGGCAAAATATAGGTTATCACATAAGTTTCAAACATATAAAACCCCATCTATTTACAATTTCAGAATTACATGAAACAGGCCCTGATACAGATATGAAATCAAAAACAAAGAAACGAAGATGCTATCTAATGATAAAAGTTGGATGCCTCAAGTTGTTTCATAAGCCACCAACAAATATTTGATAAAATAATGAAGAAATGAGCACCTAGACTTTCTACAATTGTGAGTTCCTAATGCAAAGCAGAATATGTTTCTAAACTACAAGGTGTCTCAAATATGTCCCCATACATGAGGACTTTTTTTCCTTTAGCAAAATGTAACTTTATTCACAAAACATTCACTACATGATTGCAATTTCTTTGTTAACACACACAGAGTCTTCTTTCCCTCTCAAGATGAACTCATTAACACATTTGGTGTTGTGCATGTTTTGCACCTCGCATGTGTTCCTTTAAATCCTCTTCACAATCCAGACATGAGAATTATTTCATTACATTCTACTTTTGTCAAGGCATTCTGAAAATAATAAAAATAATAATGAAATCTATCTATCTATCTATCTATCTATCTATCTATTTATCAGCAATAACATTATCACATAACATTAACATATTAACAATGATTATCGGTGACAGATTATTGGTGACAGGAAAGGCTTATGTATCGCAAATTGCTGAAAAAAAGTCAATTCTGGCCATGATAGATAGGCACCAGTGCACCACAGCCCATCACATACTGTATAAGGGTAGCAGACAATCAGAACAAGGTAACCAACCCGGCTTCCAAATTCCCCAGATCTAAAGCCGATTGAGCATCTATGGGATGTGCTAGACAAGCAAGTCCGATGCACAATTCAATTCAATTCAATTCAATTTTATTTGTATAGCGCTTTTAACAATTGACATTGTCCCAAAGCACAGAGGCCCCACCCCACAAAGCACAACCCCCAAAGGATCCACTGGCACTGTCCTGGTGCCAGACACCACAGCACAGCCTCAGCGGTCCTATGGAGTGATGCCCCGAGGGGCAAGAAGTGCCTCAGTGGTACAAGAGGAACCCCCACAATACTCAGCGTAATGTTGTGTGTTTTTATCTTAAGGCAGTATGCCTTAAACATGTATGAAGACACTTTTGAGACACCAAATACAGTGTATGATTAAGCCCAATAAAGTCACACCAAAAGTCCGACCACATAATTTCTAGCTCGAGAGCAATGTATAAAAATGCATTTGCTCATAAGTCCCAACCCAGACTCAGAGAAAATTCACAGTATCTCAGTCCATCGATAGACAGACATGTTTGAACGATTCATGTTAATAATAAAAACAAATCGTGACCTTATTATGAATATTGTGAGGTTCTGTCTGGTTTAGGATTTAATGGGAGACAGAAGTTTTTGCTATTATACGATCACAAAATAACCAGCCTGCAGTCTATTACTTATCATATTGTCTGCAATACAAGACACGTTTTTGTCTTATAGCAGATCCTGCATCTTAGTCCTTCTGCACTAAATCAATGTATATATCAAATCAATAATTTGTCAGGATCTGATCACTAAAATAAATAGTCATCTGGTTTTCTCTGTTATCACAAAAGTGCTTCTGGATTTAATCAAACCATAATAAACACCACACCATACTCCCATGTGAACTGTTGACCACGAACTCAGTCTCGAGTTCTCCAGTTTCGTCCCATCACCAAGGTAAGTGGAATTGGACTGGATCCACTAAATTTCAGTGGTGTAATCCTGCCTCATGCCCAAAGTTCCAGAGATCCACTTTAACAATGACCAGAATAAAATGTTTATTGAAGATTTTGAGAATCTCCTTAATCAAACCAGAACCCCCAAAAAGTAACAAGTCTAATTCTGAAACTAAAACTAATCCTTACTAATAGAACCAATCACTAAGAAAAAGCAGGTTCTAATTAATAGCACTGAATAGTCAATGAAATAGCTGTTCCTGAACAAATATCTAACTAGACTTCAGATTTTGGAGTGAAATATCAGCTGTTTAAGCTGTGTAAGTATCTGTTGATCATAAGCCCAAACCACATACTTTGTATGTCAATAGAAAGAACAAAACAATACGCAGCATCATAGCAGGTACAGATATTTCTTAAAAGAAACAGCGATAGCTGTCATTGCCACAGAATGACATGTACATTAATAAAAACATAAAAGCCAGTAATACATATGTTACAATCAATCCAATTTTTTTAAGCAGTCGATTATATTGTGATAATTACAAGCATCTTTAAAACTATGGGATAAAACATAGCTAAGACACTAATGAAATCTCCCTGCGGGAAAATAAGGACAATAAAATGGCATTTTTACAGAAAGCGACAAACTTTAAAACTCACTGTTTAACAATGCAGGAACTCCCTAGATCTGAGGCTTGATGAAACTTCCCTCCCATTCATTTTCAATGTACATTACTGAATAAATGTGCAGGGGATTGTGGGATAGAGAGAGGCCAGAACATAACTTACGCTGTCATGGATAAAGTTGAGCTGCAGCCTCAAAGTGCTGACCAGTCGGGACTCAGTGGGCAAAGTTGCTTTTGGCTGCCGTGCAATGTGCGTGTGCTGTAATTTTAGCTCTTTGTCTCTTATTCCCTTTCACTGCACTCGATTGTCTTCAGCACAGAGTCCTCGCCCAGGATCTTACACAGTTCATTCAGTCTCTGTTGCATTTTGGGAATGCCCGCGAGCTGAGCCTCCAGACGCTGCTTCTCCTCGGTGAGAGAGAGCCGAGTTGCTGTATCCAACTGCTCAAACCGCCAACCTCCCTCGCCGTCAAACTGCAGCAGGTTTGTGTGGTACTTCCTGTACCATGTGACAAGAACGAACACAACGTGAGGGTGATCTGAGTCAAAAGCTATTCATTAAAATATCATAATTAAAAATAGCAGAGATTTGTTCACAAATCACTAATAACAAAACACAGCATAGTTGCATCAACTGATTGAGAAATTTCAATAATAAAAATAGTTTCAATGGTTGGTCTATGTTATGAAGCTCTCTGGTAGACACTCTATCTGTGGCAAAGATATGTGAGGACGATATTTTAACTTTTTCAACCCAGTAGTGCTGATACACTACACTCAGCCGTGTGGTGATAATTTAATTTCCTCATGTACAAAATATAAACTATATGTACTGTGCAAAAGTCTTGTGCCACCCCTCATTTCTTCCTCACTCACGATCACTCATTGTCTATATTGCTTAATCCTGTATTCAGGGTCGCAGGTAAGGAGACTTAGGGCACCCTGTTCAGGGTGCCAATCCATCTGAAGGCTTCCACACATACACACTCATTCACACACTATAGGCAATTATTGGGAATGGCAGTTAGCCTAATTTGCATGTATTTGGACTGTGGGAGAAAACCTAGGGTTAACCTAGGGAGTACCCTGAGAAAACCCATACAATCATACAAACTCCTTACACACAGAGGCAGGAATTGAACCTGTCCGAGAATTGAACTCAGACCCTGGAGGTGCAAGGCAACAGTGCTAACCACTACACCACCGTGCCGCATTTTAATTTATTCCTATTACATTTAATTAAGTGATGTAGTTTAAGTTAAAGAAATGGGAACAATCGTTTTGTTGTGACAGGCTACAGGGGGCATAAAGATACAATAAAATTGATTGTTTGCATCTGTTCCAACATTCAGCATCTCCAGTATACTACTCTGATCATCTGTCATGACCGGCATTTGTGCTTTACTGCTTCATGCTCTAAGTTAGATGGTTTTGATGCTGTGCGGCCTAAAATAAATAAAAAATTCTAAAAGTGGTCAGGTACAGGGACTGGACTGAAACCGAGAGCCCGAAACTAGCCAAAACTGATACAAGTCAGAAATCCTTCAGGAAGTCTGAATAAATATTCCTAAAGACTACATTACAATACAAGAATGTCTGTCTCTTGGAAATACACAAGAAATTGGGCTTTTGCACAGTATGTTTGAATAAGTTGCAAAAATGAATCAAGTTGGTTCACACTGAGGTTGCTGGGAGTCAATCACAAAAATTTCACGAGCTTAAGAACTAATTATTCACACGGAATATGATTCACTTAGTGCCAACATGGCAATCCAAATGAGTGTTTTAGTTAGTGAGCCACCCAGTGGACACTGGCCTTTAATATCAATTTGACAGGTAGGAATTAAACACCCTTTCCAAAAACATGTCTGAAACCAGTAAAAATGTATGGAATTCAGTGACCTTATGTTAGCTTAGGTATCTGATTTTAAAACAGCAATCAACACAAGCATTTATTCTTATGCTGTTACAGATTGTCTAATAAATGTCAGTAATATAGATTTGTAGTTAGTGAACTGGTATTTAATAAAACCTATTTAAGAGCTCTGTAGTAGTATTAGTTGGTTTAAAATTAGCTAATTAATTTTAACTAATTTTTTCTGAGTATTATCTTATTAAAGAAACATTGAATCATTAATTATGACCATAAAACAGAATGATAGTGAGTGATGTTAATGTTTGTTTTCACTCTATAGGAACACCAAAAAGCACAAAGCCTTTTAACAACATCTAAATGAATAAACTGTATTCTGTTAATGAATATTCAGTTTATTCTGTCCTGTATAGTATTTGTCCTTTAAAATAATTTGTTGCTCTAGGTTCTTAATTTACAACCATGATGTGCCTCTGCCTTACCATAGAGAGGGCCGATGGGTAATAGACAGCAAGGAGATCCCAGCATCCTTTGCAGCCTGAAATATTTTACCCTCCACATCAATACTGACAGCACTTGTGCACTCATCCAGCAGAGCGTACTTGGGTCTAAACAGACACACTCAAATGTTATGACAAATTTAAGGTGCATATTGATGATCTTGCCAATATATTGGGCTTCGGAGGTGATGTTTTACCTATGGTAAAACATGCGAGCCATGCCCATCCGCTGTTTCTCTCCTCCTGACAGCACATCCTTCCAGTCCACCTCTGCTTCCCAACCTGGAAACGCAAATATCAAGTCACATATATTTACATACACATTAATCAGCAATCATAGTAGAGAATTGTGGACAAGGTACATTACTGTGGTCAAATGACGCTCACGTATACTGTATGTTACACAAGACACATCACTCTCTAGCCAAAAAAACAACAAAAAAACTTTAGCTGTAATGTGGTGGTCAGTGCATGTGTGAAAATGATCCTCATGCTCCCAGGACCGCTCTTTCCCAATTTGAGTCCTGGAATATGGCCGTGCCATCAGAGAAAAACTCCCCTAATGTGATAACCTGGTCATTTATTATATTCAGGTTGTCTCTTCATTACTTCATTTTCTTGCCACATAACATTACTGAACTAAATCAATCCCAGATCACAACACTGCCTCCAGAGGCTTGTACAGTGGCCGCTATGCATGATGGGTGCATCGCTTTATGTACTTTGCTGCTTACCCTGACACACCCATCACTCTGGAATCAATTCATCTGAACTCATCAGACCACATTACCTTTTTCCATTGCTCTAAAGTCCAATCCTTATGCTACCTAGTAAATTCAAGGCTTTTTTCTGATTAGCCTTACTAAGAAGTGATTTCTTTATGGCCATTTATAATTTGATACTGAGTTGGACAGTTCTTAACCCTGTTTCAGTCATTTCACATCTCTTTAGTTGTTTTCTTTGCTTGATGCAGCCCAATAATTTGACCCTTCTGAAATGGCGACATTTTTTGTCCAGGCAGTGTACATCCCATTCATCAACCCTAAACAACCTCATTAAGCTTTAAAGTCATTACAAGAGGCCCTTTGTTAATCAAAAAGGCAAAGTAAAAGTTATTCAGGAGCAGTGCAGTCAGTTTACCTCCTTCTCTGGTGACAATGTGTTTGAGGTTGACAATATCCAGAATGTCTTCCAGGTCTTTGTCTCGGTAGCCTCTCTCATGCATGTCCTCCACAGAGTCGGGGTATGTCACCTGATCTCTCAGTGTCCCAATTGACATGTATGGCCTGTAAAGAGGCCATGAATACTGATGAAATACTATTTAATATAGGATACTATACAAGAATATTATTTAATATTCAGTGAAACTTAGCCAATACTGTTAAAAGCCCATTCTTAAAGTAACATGGTTTTGAAATATTCATAAATAAAAAGAAAATAATAATATTGAAATAATAATTTGAAAAATAAGGAAATGTATAATAGACTACTACTACTATTACTAATAATAATAAAATGTTACAAGAATATTATTATTAGAATATTAGAATATTAATTCCAAAAATATAATAACTTCTACCTTTACTTCCTGTTTCATTTTGAATATTCGCTACTCCAGAGTGATGTGTGTGCTTCTAAATATTTCAGTAGTAAGAGCTCAAGTTTCCTGTTCTCAGCAGTGTCTTCCAGCTTTAGTTACCGTCTCGCTCCTCTGTTACATTGCATGGACTACACTGGTGTATTTGTATTTGAGTTTTTTTTTTTTTTGTGTGTGTGTGTGTGTGTGTGTGTGTGTGTGTAATGTGTGTTTTGCAGAGAGTAGGCGTGAATGGGCATGTGTATTTTAATTTTTAAGATGATATGATATGTGTAAATAACATTGTATGAGTATAGTGTTTCTAATTGTATGTGTGTGTATGAGCTCACCTCTGTGGGATGTAGAACATATGTTGTGGGGCAGGTTTGTACAACATGCCATTGTACACAGGCCAGAGACCGCTAAGGATGCGGAACAGAGAGCTTTTCCCACAACCGTTAGGTCCTGTGATCAGCAGGTGCATACCCTCTTCAACCTACACACACACACACACACACACACACACACACACACACACATATATTGTTTTATTAAATTTTTCAGCATTTTCATAATTATTTTTCTCCTCACTTTTTTTGGCTGAAACATAAAAAACACTCCTGCGATTTTAACAACCAACATGAATAAAGTAAATGTTTTGATCCGCCGTTTAATAGTGTGCGGTCTGCTGCACTTCTTAATAAACCCTGGCTAGTGGTTATTTGTGACATTTTTAGTATCTCAAAGCATCGACTGAGTCAATAAAACGAACCACCATTTAAACAAGGGTCCCGCTTCTTACCTTAAAGTTCAGGCAGGACACAACCACATCCCCGTTTGGTGTGATGATGGGAACATTCTCACACACTATACCCTTATCCACATCAATCACTTTTCCTAAGAAAGAAAAAAAGTTTTTTCTTAACCATCTTAGAAAAATTTAATAGATTTTTTGAGAATACTGTTATATTAGCAAAACATTATATTTATGTAAAAATACAATGAAAAAATAAAGTGCACAGCTGTAAAGTGAATTGGACCACATCAGTAGATCCATCAATTGTCCCTGGATGCTCCTCTAAACTGCAATTGAGATAATGTTCAAGCTTTCTGTCGCAACAAAATGCTTTTGGAGAGACAATTGACTCAATACTGCTTTCAGTTTAGAAAATACTGCTTACAATTATAATCTATACATCAAGATGCTATTTACATCACCTAGCTCAATGTTTCAGGAACAAGGACATTAACACAATAATACGAGCCATGTTCAGCATAACAAATGGAAAATGATCTATCATGCACTTGAAGAATTAATGAATAATATATGTCAGTTTTTTCTAACCCTGCAATCTACCTGGTTAGATACAGGGGTTGAACAATGAAACTGAAACATCTGGTTTTAGACCACAATAATTTATTAGTATATTGTAGGGCCTCCTTTTGCGACCAATACAGCATCAATTCGTCTTGGAAATGACAAATACAAGTCCTGCACAGCGGCCAGAGGGATTATGAACCATTCTTCTTGCAGAATAGTGGCTTCTTGCAGATGTGATGCTGGTGGAGGAAAACGTTTCTTGACTCGCTCCTCCAAAACACACCAAAGTGGCTCAATAATATTTAGATCTGGTGACTGTGCAGGCCATGGGAGATGTTCAACTTCACTTTCATGTTCAT
>JAQMYJ010000004.1:14687785-14711359 GCA_030014305.1 Clarias laeviceps
ATAATATGCGGTACTGACAAGCAGCCTGCATCCTTTGATCGAAGTAGGCGTGGCGGATCGTAAGACACTAGCAGTTTGCTCAGATACTGCGGCGTGAGATCATTTAATGCTTTATATGTCTAGAGTAGTATTTTAAAATCAATTCGAAATTTCACAGGGAGCCAATGAAGTGAAGATAAGGTAGGTGTGCTCGTATCTTCTGGTTCTAGTGAGGACTCTCGCTGCTGCATTCTGGACTAGCTTAAGCTTGTTTATGCACCTAGTTGAACAACCAGACAGTAAGGCATTACAATAGTCCAACCTAGAGATGATAAAAGCATGAACTAGTTTTTCTGCATCATTTAGCGACAATATATTTCTTATCTTGGCAATTTTTCTGAGGTGAAAGAATGCTATCCTGGTAATATTATCTACATGAGCTTCAAATGAAAGGTTGGAATCTGTAATCACACCGAGGTCTTTTACTGTTGCACTTGATGGAACAGTAAAAACATGTTCTCTTCCTGTCATTTCTGCCTCACAAACACAGCTGAGAGTCAAACAAACACCTAATTATTCACATCAAACGGCTGAGATGTTGAAAGGAGGTTTCCATGGAAACAGATCAATTAAATTGCAAGGCAAGAGCATACAGGCTTCGACATCTTGACAAAATGGCTCTAGACTCGACTCTTTGGTAAACGACACATCACAATGAGCTGTTACCCTGTATACAGTACATCTGACAGGGATGCAGGCAGCTGCCTGAGTCTTGCTGGCTGTGGGGATGATTAAATAGTTTCCTGAGGCAAAGTGTCTTATGAAGGCACCACCCTTGGTTTGACAGCAGAGTGGTACAGTGGTAGGGATTAACAGAATTAATCAGATGTAAAAACCGCCATCTAGTGGAGAATTTATTTTTCACAGATGCAGCGGAAAAAAAGGTTCATCGAAGACCTTCCGAGTATAATTTTCTGTAACTTAAAATTAAATAAAATAGATGGACTAACAGACGTTTAGGAATACCACTGTGCTTATCCTAGTTCCATTTACTAATTGAAAAAAATGAATGATCCTATAAATAAGACTGAAATTTTCATGGTACAAATGAATAAAACAGATTGAAAACTTAATTTAAATGGCCTTAGTTTGTTCAAAGCAAAGCCATTACATTTCACTTCCAGTATAACTGTCCAGAAAATATGCAGTATTTTGGTATTTCTAAAGCTGTAGGATATACATTTCAGTAACGCCTTTGTTTGTGTTTTATAAAGTGTTTTATGTTATCCTGATCATACTAAGAATATTAAGTCCAACATGAGAGTCATTATATAATTGAACGTATTGATGATAATTTTAGCCTATATTTATTGAAAATATATTTAAAAAAGATTATATTATATTTTACCTATATGCTGGAAAGCATGTTATAATATCACACAAAGATTATGTGCATCATATGCTTCACTTATATTGCCAAAATGGACATTTTTGCCATGTCTACTTTGGCATTTGAGTGTTTTTTTTAAACTTATTTATTTATTTTTTATTCAAAATTAATACAAAAAAACATAAAAAATAAGAGTTTAAGAGTTTACAACTTTTTTAACTTCTTTCAAAAATATAAATATTTAAAGAAGATTTTCTAAGTTAAACAATTTAAATATATAAATTTATTCATGTCCACAAAAGTTCAGTTAACTAAGTGACTTACAGAACTCTGTCCTGTATCTCAGAAAAGATTTGTCTCAATGTCAAGTGACCAGCATCAAATAATCTCATTCTTCTCTGTAGCATCGAGTTTTCTCATTTTTTAAATATTTATTTATAATAGCTCATTGTCAGTAAGTATATTAAATGACTGTCAACTATGTTGACACAGTTATGGCTTACAGATTCTTCATGATTTTAATTATGTCATTTGTTAAAATATGATGTTAAATTGTTTAGGAATATGAGCAGTGGTCAGCCAAGCAAATCCTACCACTGAAATTATTTGTCACAATAAGGAAATTGTCATTTATGTTACCAAGTAGTGTATGTAATGAGTCAGAAAACAAATGTTAATGATTAAGCTTTGCAACTAGCAGATATTTTACACTGAAGAAATTTACTAATATTGAGAAAGAATAATAAGGAAGTGGGGCACAAAGTCTAACTCATCAGGTCTGGTCTCATGAATCACAGTAAATAAAAGAATAAATTATCTGCAAAAAATTCTAGTATAACCTCAAATTATAGTATAACTCATATATTCAGCATTTTAGCATTTAACAGGTATTAACATTTAACAACCAATACGTTAATAAAATACTACAATTAGTACAATTTTCAAATTTCTTTATGAATTTGATTTAATTGTTGTTACACTGCAGTATTAAATACTTAAAATAATGTATATTGAATTACAGATTCATAACAAATGGGTCATGCGTCATGTCCTTTCTATATTATTTATGATTACGGCAGCAGCCAGTGTGTAACGACTGGCTGAGCTCATGCGCACTGCAATTGCAGTGCTCGCGGTTGTGAATGCTAATTGGTTAGCATTAATGTAGCGCTATCGCTTCTGGTTTACCTCAGTCTATAAGTAAACTTATTAATTAGCTCCGGTCGAGACCTATCAAACCAATTCTTTAGCTGATAATAGTTATTCATTACAAAAACATCGGATTTCTTAAATTAATTTCCATAAAAACGAAGGAATAATATATTTATCCGGATAGATAACTGACCAGTTTCTAAACATGAACTGGGTCGGGGGCTGGCGGTAGGTCGACTACTCCATATACATATAACATAACAGCTAAACAAAAAAAGATTGATAAAAAAATAAAAAAAATCTTAACTTTCTTTTCCAACAGAAGCCGTTTTATGAAAAGTAGTGACACTAGGAAACAAAAGGTAATAAATAAAAGTTATAAAATATGCAATATGGTTTATATGATTTAACAAATAAATAAATAACTAAATAAAGTTTTAGGTTCCTTTGTAAATATTAAAACTTCACAGGATGTTCAGTTGACTATATTAATTCTGTACTTTACTATATATCTGGATGTGCAAACTTTTCATAGCTATTTACCATTCAGCCATAACATTATGACCACCTGTCTAATATTGAGTAGGTTCACCCTTTTGCCACAATAACAGTAGTGCATTTTGTGTTCTGACACTTTTGTATCACAACCAACAGTATTAATCTTTTCACCAATCTGATCTACACTAGCTCTTCTACTGCACTGGATTACACGGGACAGCCGTCGCTCCCCATATGTACTGTATCTGACCCAGTCTTTTAGCCATCACAATTCGGCCCATGTCAAAGTCAATCAAATCCTTATGCATGCCCTATTTTTCTGCTTCCAACACACATTAACTTCAGGAAAAAGGTTCACTTTCTGCTGAATATATCCCACCCACTTCCAGCCACCATGCTAATGAGATAAAAGTGTAACCACTGTGAGATAGGCTAAATTATAATGGCTTGACAACTGGGTTAGAGCAACTTCAACTCTTGTGGGATGTTCACTACATATTGATATACCTAGTGATAATGATCACTACCATAAGTGATCCAAGGAGGGAAAACCAGTGATCTGGCAACAGGATAGAAGTTCTACTGTAGCTCAAATTAAGGAAAATGTTAATGCCAGTAGTGCAGTGTCTGAACAGATAGGTCATCACTACTTTGGGAATAATAGGCGAATAGTCATAATGTTATGGCTGATCATAACATATCAACTATGTCATGCTTGTTTGGCTTATTTTTGTTTTCTAGGAGTTTTTTGAAAAGAAAAGGATGCAAAACAGGCATAATCTCCTGGCACCACCATCAGCATCACCTAAGAAAGTCAGTGCTGGCAGCATGGATTTGCTTACAATGTTTATTGTGAACCAGATCGCATTAAAGAAAGAACATGCTGGTAAATGAACAGTGCACATTACTGAGAATTTTAAGGAAGATTTAAGAAAAAAAAACAATATTTTTTCTACATTTATTGTTGGACTGCTTGGTTAAAATATGAAGAGCTATAATTTGTATTTTAGGGAACCCTAAAATAGCACATTTGCCTAAATCAAAAGGAATGAATAAATCTGTGGCTGGGGAGGCTTTAGAGCTGCCAATGAGTCCTTGTTCTCCATCACATTTGAGCCTGGCACAAAGTGAACCGCTTTTCAGGTACAGATCCTCGCATTTACAGCCCACAGTCATATAACCAAGAAACTAAGCTGAAACTACTCATCAGTTTAAGTAAAGGGACAAAGTAATCTACTGTAGATTTAAAATTGAATAAAAAGTTTTCTAGCATTACTGGACAAGATACACTCTTTTGCAGACAGCTGACCATCACAACTATTATCGCTCCTTCCTACAACTCACGATCCCTCAAAGGTCCAAACTTGTTCCAGCATTACAGCGCTGCTGTGCACAATGTGAACTCTATAAGGAAATTGTTTGACGTGGAGACCTCTAGTGGTCTGTGTGGAGCCCAGATCAATTTGGGGATAAAATACTCTATGGCTTTGTTCACATTACAAGCTACACTTTTCGATTAGATTTTTTGGTCAGTTTGCATTTGCATGTCATGACAGTTCACATTCATAATTCAAAATAAGTTACTTTTATCCGACTCCAATGTGGACACACCTGTCCTATAAAATGTCACGCATACGCACATCGATACATCTTTTGCTGGCACCATCTGTGTGAAAAAACATGAGTTTATGTGAGTATAAATGCAATTTTACTAAAAAATATGCTTGGAGTTTTGCCCTGGAGAATGCCAAGCAGTGGAAGTTGAGGTCCAGAAGGAGAAAGAAAACCAGATGGTTCACTTTAGCTGTATTTGAAGCTGTTGCTAGCACCCCACGTAAGCACAGAGGCAAAAAGTCGCATGAACTCCGATCTGACTAAGTCACATGACCATAAGGCACTAATATGTATGTATCATAATCTTTATATATATATATATATATATATATATATATATAAAGATTATGATATATAATATATATATATAATTATTTCATGCTGGTAATGTGAATGTACTCTGTGTCCTCACTCAACATTAGTGCCTCATTTCAGTACTCTTGTGGCTGAGTGAACACAGATCCATACAGCCACGTTCCAAAATCTAATGAAAACTCTTTTAAGAGCATAGGTTATTATATCAGCAAAGGGGACTAAATTTCACTTTCACCACATTAATTTTAAGAGGAAGAGACATACCACTTTATGATACACATATACTTTATCTATAAAACAAACAAGGTTGTATCAATTTGCTATTCCAGTATTTATAAATAGTAAATATCATACCTTTTCTCTGTTAATTTTTCTCTTTATTAGTTGGCAAACCAACAAATTAAAAAATGTTATTTGGTCTTTTGCTCATCCTCGTGTCATTGTTTGTGCGCTTGCTGTTGTTCGCGCCTGCAGTCCCTGCAATGTAAGAATGTAAGAATGTTATTCTTTGCTTGTCAATTACATTGACTCAAGAAAGCCAACCAATTTATTATGTTTTATAACAGTGAGTAATTTCGATATATAATTCTTATATGATATTTGGGGTGGGTTGTACTGGCCAGTTTTGATTATTATGGGATTACAACCACTCAGCTCCCTCACATGTTAATTATTCCTATGCTTTGGCCATATGTTGTATGCAGAAAGTTAATATTAAAATGTCACACCCATAATGCTGTTACTATTACTCTATCTACATTTTTGTAGTGACCAATCACTGAGTTTGAAGAAAAGAAAAACCGGCCTCTTAGATGAATTTAAGTTCAAGACGGTGAGAGCCAATATGAAACAAGTTACTCTGGGTGGGCTTTATTACCATAGGCCACCATAAACACTTCATTATCTTTGGATTCATGTTTAGTTTTCATATATTTATAAAACATATAAGTATTTTGTTAATGTAATATTAACTTATGGTAATGATAATATACACCCTAAGCTGTCACTGGAAAGCAACCTGTCTGACAATAGCACTTCAGCCTGTCATCACGGGGTTCAGAGCATTGTCGGTTCCTTTTCTTCAACCTCGCCATCCTTATCAGAGTCCTTCAACCTCAGGTCCAGACCTGCTGCACACATCGCCTCTTCACCACCAACAGAGTCACACTGCACGAACTATGCTCAGGTAAATCCTGACATATCAAGCTGTCAATTAAATGGAGATGCAAAGAAGCTTAAATGTCAGGCTCACTGTAGCTCACTCACTCAATTATTCACTTACATTGAAGAGACAGTAGATTCTCCACAAGGGGGAAGCAATTATTTAAGTAACCTTTGCATATGTCATTATTAAAAGAGAGAAAAGTGATATAAATATGTACCAGGGGACTGGATGAATTATTGCATATTTGTTTTTACAAATTGTATGTGTATGAGATTAAAAGCCCCAAACACAGACCTTAAATGTAGTTTACTGTATATTCAGTACAATATGTTTCCAGTTTTACTTAACGTGGTTGAAGTATCCTATTGATAAAAACTTTCCATGAGCTGTTTACCTACAGCGTGTCAGGCCATGAGTAAAATACACATTTCCCCTGCATATTTAGCCACCTGCCAATTTATACCTATAAGCCAGCTCTCCTAATTGATACGGTAACTGCCAGCCAGGTGGGTAAAGACTAACACGCTTCCTCCAAAATACCTAAAGCTAGCCAACTATATCTTTTCAAACCTGCTCATCATGTATCACTTGCTAGTATAACTCAGTCAGAGAAAAGTGCTTAACATACCATCTCCATACATGAGCTCACACATCCCCACTGATTGGCGTCTGTCATTGTGATTGACAGGGGAGGGAGTGATTTTCCAGTTTTTAAAATTACTTATGCAAAAAATGGTTTACGCTTGTTTTTCCAGCCAATGGATATGTGTGAGTATAATCCTTGGACTGTGCCTTCTCAAACAGAGGCCTCCCAGGCTGGCTTTGCAGATGGAGTCCAGTTTGTGAGCACCTTACCTAGGTGAGATGAACTTTAAACATGAGCTCCACAGACAAAAGATTAGTAGAATCCAGCAGTAGCAGCACAAATTGTCAGAGTCAATAGTTTTTGCATCTATAGAAGTAACAAACACTGACACTTCTGTATGCCAGGACAAACCTCAGAGTGCATAGGAATAAATCTGTGTGCCTTTTTAAACAAATTTGATTGAATACTGAAATGCTTTGGGTCATTAAGATGTTCCAAACCAGACATTAGGAAAGAAATTACATATGACTAATTGTTATGGGGAGCGTAACAATTTTTATTTATTTATGTAATGTTACTACTTATACTGAGCTAAAAGGTGTCTCCAATAATTGTTTGAAAATAGCAGAGAAAGCAGTGGGCCTTCCATCCAGTCAACTGAAAACCAATTTCATGATTTAGAGATGAATAGCCAAGAAGAAAGGCCACCCTTTTTTGGCCTTATCAATGGAGGTGAAGGTACATAACCTGTTTATCAGGAGAGTATTTGGTTTTGCCATGACTGATATACTGTATGTTAAAAAAAACAAATATTGGACTAAAAAGAATAAAGGTTAACATTTTTAAGATAGTGAAGAGTAATATGTGGTAATATGTAATAGTAATTTGTATTGTTTAGGCATAAAAAAAGACATGGCGTTAAATAATCAGACATCATGTAATAAGCTGAGTGAAGTCCACTTGTTTGAAAAGAGTCACATGATCTTAATTTAAATAGACCTGGGGCCTGGTATGTTCCTGGGAGAGCACATGTAAACAAATAGGATCATGATGACCAAGTTGCTATCAAAACAAGTTTGTGAGAGAGTTCTGGGAAAGGATCAATCAGGGGTTAGCTATTAAAAATATTCCACACTGCTCATGATTCCGAGCACACCATCTGTACGTACAATGAACCATGGTTGTGATAGCATCATTTCAAGAAACAACTTTGGCCTCTGGTTGCTTGTTTACTTAATGCCCTCTTACATGGTCATTGACATTTGGTGATTGGCTTTCTCTAGGCAGAATCAGATTTAATGGTATTCTCGGTTTGGGATGTATTTTTTATGATGATGATTCATCCCAATTTAGACGTATAAGCTATTTTGTGAAGCTTCATGACATACAATCATGACTAAAGTTCAGCTGCAGCTACTCTAACAATAAAATGTAGAAAAGTCTACTGTAAGGATGCATGCATATTTACACAATGCACTATACACTAAAGGTGTATGCAGTGATTATGGTGGTGCACAACAGCACTGTAGATGGTGTTTTAAGATACTCAGGCATAGGCCATGCAATCAGCCAATTAAGTTATTGTGCAGTGTTCTATAAAATATTAGTGACTAAAGTGTTTTAATATTAATAGTGTATGTGAATTTACTTTCTCTTCTTCTGTCTATTGTAGATATTTCTGGTAAGAAAACAACAAAGCCCTGTTTTCAGATGGAGAACCCACGTGCCCCCTCAAGCTCTTAGTTAGTGGCTTGATTTATGAAATACAGTAATATTAAATTCAATAAAAAATGCTTTATGATATATTTGTCTTTGTGACTTGTGCTTTCTTTTCTTTAAAGTGATTTTATCGAATCATACAGCAAAGACCGCAGTATTGATTTCTTATCTCAGGTAACGTGCTGTTCATTTTGAGTAATTTACTTAAATTGACTTATATATGTTGCTTTATTTAATTCTCTCATAGGCCACTTCAGTATTTGAGCATATTAACATAGCGTATTGACAACTTATTGCCTTTTAAATATATGTCCAGTTATTATGGCACTTGACTAGCTTGAAAGGAGTTTTTTTAATACTCTTGTTTGCTTATTTATTACTAGTGTAATGTAAAAATGTAGACTAAAAAATGTACAAACAAACAAACAAACAAAAACAGAGCATCTTTGTTTACAGAACCAGTTAAATGTATCTGCAATTTGGTACCATATTCTTCAAGCTTATAATGTGCTGCATTAGCTAAGTTGTATATTTTTTGTTAAAAAGTGGTTCCTTTGAAGACTGATATTTGATGTTTTCTCTTTATCCTTTTGTTTCAAAGCACGTGTCTAGGTGTGCTGACTGCAGACCCTGTAAGTTTTATTCTTTAATCTTAAGCTTATAATGCCTGGCTGACTTTTTTAAAGAGTCTAAGTAAGTTTGTTCCTACAGGCAGAGTACATAGAATTATTTCTGAGCATGTCTGTGAATCATCAGTAACCTGTTCTCGTGGAGAGGGCTGTGTCACCTCAGATGATGCAACAAACTCTGTTCCATCTCTCCAAAACATTTTAGTAAGTTGTTTCATGGTCCTTAACAGAATATAATTTTTGGACTTAGGAAATATAAAAGCAATATTGAAGTGTAAAATACAGTAGATTCATTTGATGAGATTCATGTTTCATATTGATATACAGTATATGCATATATTTATACACCTGTTATAGTTTAATTAGATTATTGAGTTCATTTATTGGTTTAGATTTTTATTATTTAAGTTTCCTGAAAAAACAGTATTTCTGTATTTATGTTGCCATAGGAAAAAGGACAAAAGCAAGATGGTGATTCTTACATGTACCTCTCTAAGGACATTATGAGGACAAGTCAAAGTTGTCCATCAGGGACGAGTGCTTCAACAAGAATTCTGCCCTGCAACCAGTCAATGATATGTAGGGAGAGTAAAGCCCATGGGATTACAAAAGCCTTGAAAAGGATCAATTATGAACAGGACTGTGAGAAAGATCAGTTTGTTCCCTCTTGTCTGCAGACTAATACGGAAAATGGTAGAACACGTAAGAAAGCATCTTCCAGGATAAAAGACAAGGCAACGCAGACTGCAAGTTTTTACGGTTTGATTTCTCAAGATGCCTCTGTGCAGTGTTGTCTTTTGAAAGCACCTAAGATGGGTATCTTCACTGCGCCCACAGCTCACAATCACCACAGTAAGAGAGACAAAGCTCATGCCACTAGGAGGCAGACTTGTCACAGCAGTGAAAAACATGGTAGTAATCACTTTGCTCAGTCAGAAATCCATAAGGTGGAGAGGAACACCTCCTGGATGATGTCTAAAACAGAGCTTACAAAGCAAGGTCCAGAAATGTTCATAGGTCGTGAAAGTTTGAGCAAATCTGAGAGCCAGGCAAGCATGAAAAAGCATTCATTACTGCCCTGCTTTCAGACAAATGCCCCAGGTATTAATAACTAACTCATTGCAACATGAAATCACAGGGTTTTGAAACTATTATTATGATTAGTGTGAAACCGATGTCGGGTTATGCACGGCATTGTAAGTAATAGTGTATAATTTGCCAGTGGAGCATATATATGAAAGTCTGTAGACTGTAATAGAAATACTTTACTTTTGTAGAGCTGAAGGAGAAGTTATCAGAGAACATGGTGTTGAGAGGAGAAAAGTGTGAAGGTCATGAGGAGGAGTGTGTGAATCAGAACCCCCCTGTGAACTCAGAGGAACATGACACTCCCTTTACTGCTGAAACAGGTGGAGATGGTGAATCTGAGGAGAAGGGAAAGCTTAAAGAAATCGCAGACATCCTGCTCATGCTGCAGCAGAAAAATAAGCATCCATAAAAATGTGAGACCGATGACTCAGCGCTGTTTTGTATTGTTGTGTTGAAAGTTAGCATCTGTTCTCAGAAGGTTTATAGCTGTATGTGTCACATTGCCTTTCGTTTGGATGACTAAGTTACAGTACAGTACACTTGAGATAAATACTGAAAACCAAAAACTTACTTTAAACAGTGGACAACTTTTTATTGTTTAAATATTCAAATGTCATGAATATTTTTCATAGAATATAAATCTAGCAAAACATTTAGAGCAACAGTAATCAAATGAACACTATACACATATTTATATTCACTAGTTTTTTGATCATAAAAACACTGTTTGATAATAATAATCATCATCATAATAATAATAATAATAGTAGTAGTAGTAAAAGTACTAATTTTACATAGAAAACACCCACACTCCCACACCCACTATATAGATTTGATCTCTCTCCTCAAAGTAACATAATGACCTGTTGACTTTGACGTGTTCTCAATTTTCAAACACATACATTTGGCACACCCTAAAGTCTGTTAAATAAAACTCTGTCACAAAGTCCTAATAAAGTCCTGGCCGTTAATATACTTTCCTGAAGCAGTCTCTCCTTCACTGCAATAATCAGAACTGATATGAGCATCCCTGCTCTATAGAGTGCTTCTCCGTTTCGGAGACTTGGCATACTTCAAACATGAAAACACAGTTAGGTTACCTGTTTGTGCTAACAGTAAACAAACACAATACACACTCAACAGTAATAGCATTTAAATGAGCTTGTGTTAGGTTTGCTTGATATTGTTGCTTTTACAAAACCCATCAACTGCTTTGTTGCACATATAGGCACAATATGTCTGCTTGGCACTTTTCTATGTGTACCAAACTACCAAGGTGTATACTCACAAGCAGTACAATATAAACATAACATCGGATATTACACTACTCGTCAAAACAGTTTCCACTTTGTTACATGGATGAGAGCTATGAGATGCAAAGCCATTTGTACACAAGGCTGTAAAGGAAGACTAAATTAAATTAAGCTAAATCATCAAGGTAATCAAGGGTCTGAGAAGTACAGACATGAAAAAAAAACAGATTAAAAAGGTAATAACACACTATGAAGGAAGTGAAGTAGTTTTGGTTCATCTCAAAAAGACTACCTTCTGAACAGATCACTTCCAATGCTCTCAGCTCCAATTACAGGAAACAACAAAAGACATAATCCAGGTTACACCCCATGTGTGATATGCTACTGAATTCAAAATTTAAAATTTTGCCAGAATCATGCTGAAAATGTTCACAGAAATTAAACTGAACATTGTGATGAGAACAAGTTCCGAATATCAAAGCCTAGCATCTTTACAAAAACGCAAGACTAAAATAGCTGACTGACTATTGTTCTGTACACACACCTCATTTTACTGCAGACAGCACAAAAAACTGTTGTGTAACATCTGTCAGTATACTTTGAGCACTGCTGCATCAATTCGTAGTATACCATAACTTAGACACTTTTAAGTCTCAGATATCTCACAATAGCAGGCATATGGTTGTATGTTTGGATATGTTAGTTCCATTATCCTTTAAAGTGACGTGCTGTATTTGTAAGATGCAGCCTGACTGCTACAGATGCAGCTGGTTTCATGGTGGAGTGAAGCTAAAAAGGGATTCCTTCCTACTCTCTTCATAAGCCATGTGCAGAGCTGAGAGAGGATCTACTGGCCATTCTAAGATCTTTCACCTGATGTTTATTCCACGTCTGAACCATCATTGTCTGACAGGTGGTAATTTGATCCTTTAACCCGGATGTACTCCACCTGCCGGCCCTCATCTGAGTCCGATGTGCCACAGGAGCACAGTCGACTTTCAAACAACGACTCGATCTCCTCTAGCCGGCGCCCTTTCGTCTCAGGGAGACATCCGTAAACAAAGAAAAAGCCCAGCACAGCAAGACTTGAGTATAGAAAAAATGCACCTGGAAAAAAACCAGAGAGATCTCATTCAAAGCTGAGAAACAAGAATGATAAGTCCAAGAAACTGAGCGACATTTCTTATTATCTAATAATATCTTCTTTTAGGGCCAAAATAAATGTCAGCTTTTGGTATCTAATAAACAATACAGAAATACACAACACATCTGAATTTCAATTAAGGAAGATTAATTTGTAAAACCTAAACTAAAATCTCATAGGTGATGAATCAAAACATGGACACTATTTCATCAAGAGACCTGTCACCTGATGTAGATGACGCTGATTATTTTTCTTAATTTGAAGTGAAGGTTAATTAAAGTTGTTAACAGGCACATAAACTTGGGCTCTGATGGCCTATTTTTCAGATTTTTAATAATGATTGTACCATAGTAGGTAAGGTATTGGGCTATGTGTAGAAAGGTCAGGGACACCAGCACGTTGAAGGTCCAGTTTACTCCGGCTGAGCAGGCATTGCCTGTGCTTCTGGCCCACAGTGGGTAAATCTCTGAGTTAATGGTCCATGGCATTGGGCCCAGACCTAAAAGACATGCATTTTTTAAAGATCTAACACAAAATCTATAAAAATAGATTTAGCTAAACAACCAAAATGAAGGGCAACTCATGGAAATTAAAGAAAATTATATGAATACACATTTAAATTTAAATTAATTCAACATGTTCCATTAGTAGTTTAAATCAACTACTTTTACCCGAGACCGCTTACCTGGAGCAAAGAAAGCCAAGTAAAGAACAAGACCCAGGAGAACTAGCCAAGAGTAGGAGGTTGGGCAAAAATTATAAGCCCAAAAACTGTGATTTGGAGATTGTGTTGAGTTGGAGCACCTGCGGCACAGTTAAAAGTGACAGTTAACCATAAGGCAGTGTCACACTGTATCTGACAGAAAGTCACATTTTGCTTAAAATGAAAGGGATGTGTGACATCAAGTATCATCTAATGTCACTGTAGCGTGCTGCTGTGCTTTAGTGCAGAATCTCAACATGCAAAGGCAAACTCGGGCTTACACGCTCAGATGCTGATTATGACTCACCTGCCCCACGCTGCTCTCTCTGTGGAGGCCTGATTGACTGGCACGCAGGAGGAAGCGAACACAGCAGTACTGTTCTGCTGGTAGCAAAAACCACAGCCTGGATCCAGCATACATAGTTCACATGACCTGGAGCAAAAGTAAGGACAAACAAGTCTGTGCTTCTAGGGAATACAGAATCTCAGAACTGGATATTGTGAAAATAAAAGTGTAATGTCTTTCTTTTTTACTTAACACTTTATTTCAAGGAATTATAATGTTTTTTTTGTTGTTGTTTTTGTTTTTCACTTTTCCTTATTTTCGGCTTCTTCATCTGAGTTCCACATAGGTCAGCCAAAACAACAATCAGAGACTATAGTACACTTCAAAACTCAGTAAAACTGGCAAACTGAAGAAACGGACAGGTAATGTTTTTTCTCCAGTTTTGTTGAGTGTTATAACAAATTTAAAACCCTTTAAATATTAATCTTACTTGAAATATGAAATTCCGATTAAAAATCAGTTATGTATGAAGCGTCCAAAAATATATCAAAAAATCCATCCCTCGTGAAGCATTCCACGTACTGGACACATAAAGGAGACAGAGCAGTGGGTAGACTGGACAACAATGAGAAAGCATGAATGCCCAGATTGGCTTGTTTTTTGTGACAGCAAACCATTCAGCCTCCATTACAGCATAATGATCCAGTGTTGTTTCATCAGCTCGGTGGTATGAGAGTAAATTGGGACAGAGAGAGCAGTCTCTCTCTATCTCTCTCTCTGAGCTGAGATGGCTTCGGTTTGCAGGGCCACATGCTGTGGAAGCCCTATTACCACAGCATTAAGAGACCAAAGGAAGCACAGTGGCCATGTTTGATCCTAACTATGCAGAGGAAAGTCCATTACCACAGCACTTCACAGCCATCACAGATTCAAGGGTAAGTTCAGCATCAAGGTTTTAATGGATGGTTAATGGATGATTAAGGGAAATATAACAAATTTCGAATGTCAGGAGTTGTTAACTTGTGCATCCATCCATCCATCCATTCATTCATTCATCCATCCACTCATTCATCCATTCATTCATTCATTCATTTATTAGTCATAAATAATTCATAAACCATAATCTGGCACTAGACTAGCCCATTTCAGCCAGCAATCTCTGTGCAGCACAGGCACACCTGATGCCACTTGTCAGCTAATCAACCCTTGATTAAATGATTCACTTGTGTTGTCAGGAGATTAATGGAAATCCATGCAATAAGAACATTTGTTTGTAATCAGAGTGAATTTGGGAAGGCAATTAATTATCTCCTTTTTGGTAATTTGCATGATATAAGTGACAAGTCATTATATTTCCAGACAAATTCGAACGTGAACTTTCACTTTTAACTGAACCTGGCTTCACTTCCTACAGCAGCGGTATTCAACTAAAGTACTGTGCAAAAGTCTTAGGCACTTTGTTATTGTTAGTACATACTGCTATTAGTAATAATAGTACTATAGTACTATTAGTAGCAACACAGTTTTAATTTTTTACAAGCATTTACAAGAGTTTTTACAGCAATTTTGACTGTGTATATTTTATTACTCCCTAGTCCTCTTCATAGAAGTTTCTTTTATGTAGAATTTATTTCAAAAGCACACTTGCTCCTTTCTATTTTCATGCAAAACCCAGGAGCCTACATCAGGTTTTTTTGTTTCCATGTGAAAGCTAGTCTGTAATTTAAGATGTTGCTACCTTTACAGCATGCAAATATTCTTCTGTAATGTTCATCATTGTCGTCTCATCTTCTACAATGCTTAATCTTATATACAGGGTCACGTGGACCTGGAGCCTATCCCAGGATACTTAGAGCACGAGGTTGGATACACCCTGGACGGGGTGCCAATCCATCACAGGGAACACTCACACACTCATTCACACACTACAGGGAATTTGGGAACGCCAATTAGCCTAACCTGCATGTCTTTGGACAGTGGGAAGAAACTGAAATACCCGGAGGAAACCCACCAAGCACGGGGAGAACATTCAAACTCCATGCACACAGGTGGGAATTGAATCCGGACCCTGGAGGTACAAGGCAACCACTAAGCTGCCTTCTGTAGTGTTATTTATTTCTTAACATTTTCAGGTATATTCGGAAACAGTGAATGATTATGTACAAAATAACAGACATGATAAAAATACTGTATATAACAATAATATGGTGCCTAAGACTTTTGCACATTACTGTAAATATTCTAAACGTCCAGTTACATCTAACTGTATAGATAATTTGACATGTATAATTTTTTTTTCTGTAGTGGTGCTTTATGTTATCACTGCAAAGGGACACACCCAGGATGTACTATACTCACAGATATGTGGAGCAGCTGGTGTTGGCAAGAGCGTGGTCAGCATGGTGGAGGGTGACAGGGGGAGTGTGCTGAGCAGAGAGCAGGAACCCAACAGCTAGGAGACACAGACTCAGGCAAGTCCCTGCACAGAGAGAAGGAACGATAGAAAGGAATGCACTGCGGAGATATTCTTCTCATTTCATTAAATAAAACAGTGTCAGATGCGCCCTTTTAATATGGATTTTAAAAAGGGGCTTCCATAAATGACCTTGTTAATGTTACGTATGTTTATGAAAGGACTAAATCACTTACATAACATAAACGGTGTCTGCATCAAATACATGCTCATGAAAACCGTCTCTTATTCTTAGTTCGATTATAACAGTCATTCGATTTACTGTGGCTTTGAACTCAAGGCATTCAATTTACACAAAACACTTAAAAGATGATCCTGAACATTTTCTTTGCTGCAAACAGTCATTCTTTCTCATCACTCTTAGTCTCCTAGCTAGTCACCAATGACTCCTGTTTCCACAGTTACTTGGCACTGTTCCATATTTTTAACTATTGCATAGTCTCTAATCCATCAATACGGCAAAAACACGAAGGGGCTGAGATGCTGTGTGGACTCACCGACAATGCTGCCAAGAGTCAGTTTCCGTCTTCCTACCCTTTCTACCATCCACACACCCAGCAGTGTGAACAGAAAGTTGGTAAAGGTGGTCAGTGAGGACAACCAGATTGCCAATTTATCATCTTGCACTCCGGACATCTGCAAAATGGTGGCACTGTAGTACCTGCAGGAAAGGGAAAAGTTCTGAGGAGGAGGAATTCGGAACAGAATACTATCTTAGTTATGCATTCTGTAATTGACATTTTTTACTGATTGTTTATGGACTTGTAATTGAGAATTGAATGAGTTTTTGAGTTTGGAATTGAGTTTTTGTTTCCACCCGGACCACTCTTACACTGTTATGAACTAGCATTTGACTCGTGTGTTTCATATTATGAATCCTTGCAGATGTCATGAATGCTTCGTATGACTCCACCTTCAAGTGACTCAACCTGCAATCTTTACATTCATGCAATCAGGAAATCATGTGGTAGCAGAAACTTGGTAGTTAAAGATGAAGAAAACATAATATTGGCTGACAGGAGTGAACCCTGACGTGGTCAACTGCCGATGTTTCCCATCTGTCTCAAGGTTCAATGTACTGAAAATACAATGTGGCCAAAAATAAATAAACAAATGAATAAATGAATAAACAAATAAAGTAACCATCTGGATTTAACTAAAGCGAATAGTTAAGAGCCTTCCATTGGATAATTACTGAAGTGATTAATATGGTTCAGCTGGCAACAAGTTATTGAACACTAACTGATGCAGTGAGAAGCTTCTGTTTTTTAAGCAACCATATCAGAAGACAAATCCTGTGGTTGTAGCAACGATGTTACCCTGTTTCAGAAGAGACAAATTATTGGCCTGCATCAAGCATAGAAAACACCCAAGGAGATTGAAACTACTAAAATTGGGTTAAGAACTGTAAAACGCATTATTAAAGCCTGGAAGGATAGTGGTGGACCATCATCTTCGAGGAAAAATGTGGTTAGAAAAAAATCCTAAATGAGTGTGATGGGAGAGCACTTAAACCCTTAGTGAAATCAAAAACGTAAAAAAAAAAAAAGCTGTGCTTAATAGTGAAATAGGAGCATTTTACCACTCACAACGCGAAGAGAACTCAAGGGATCGGGCCTTCAAAAAACCACTTATCAGTGAGGCTCATCACGAAAAAAAGGGGAGTAAAATGAAGTAAAAATTTAATTCTTTAATCATAAAGAATAGAAAAAAAGTTATGTGGCCAGATGAGTCCAGATTTACACTGTTCCATCAGGGTAGGAAGGCAGATAAAGTTGCACCCATCATGCCTAGTGCCTACTGTACAAGCCTGTGGGGGCTTGTTATAATCTGGGGTCACTTCTATTGGTCAGGTCCAGCTGACGACCTGAATTTACTGAATGACCAGGTTTTTCCATCAATGGATTTTTTTCTCCCTGATGGAACAGGCATATTACAAGATGACAATGCCAGGATTCATCAGGCTTAAATTGTAAAAGAGTGATTCAGGAGCATGAAAATCATTGTCATATGTTTTGGTCACCACAGAGTCCAGACCTTAACCCCGTTGAGAATCTCTGAGATGTGTTGGAGAAGCCTTAATGCAGCGGTCCAACATGTCCATCATCAATGCAACATTTTGAAGGGAAACGAATGCGAATCTGGACTGAAATGAACGTTGTGACATTGCATAAGCTTATTGAAACTATGCCATGGCCCAATGAAATATTGGAGTGTGTGACTTTTTTGACTGGGCAGTGTATTTTTCTACACAACACAGAGGTAAAGAACGGTTATACAGTATGAGCTCCTGATAGCTTGAACCAGTCTGAACCAGCCATTTACCCCTAACCTCCCTTATCAATGCCCACATCTCTGCCCACATAAGTGCCATTTACTAAATGCTTTTCACACTATTCTGCATAAAGTCTAGAGACTGTTGTGTCTGAAAATTCCAGGAAATCAACACCTTCTGAAATACCCAAACCAGCACATCTGGCACCAACAGCAATGCCATAGTCAAAACCTTTTTTATTTTTTTGCCATTCAGATGTTTGATGTGAACATTAACTGAAGCTTTTTACCTATATCTGTGTAATCGTATACACTGCCCTGCTAACAAATGATTGGTTTAATGGATAATTACACGAATGACCAGTTATAAATGTGTTGAATAGTTAGGTAACAAAACTATAGGTATGTAAAGTAAACACCATTAAAAGCTAATATTGTGTAGTTCCTGCTTCATATAAAGTAGCTCTGATCCATCAAGGCATGGACTCAACATGACCAAGATTTATAAGTCCATGCCATCTTCTGCCATTGCTCTGTTTCCGATAATCATGCGTTCACCTTGCCTAATCTTTCCTGAGGAATGGGGTCAACATGGACAGTTGGACTGGTCTATGGCTAAACCACCCCATAAGTAGCAAGCTGAGATGCTCTGTGTGTCCAAGAACCTTTCTAATATAGTCAGCAATTTGAGCAATTTGTGCTTCAAAAGCTCTTCTGTGTGCCTGGTTCTCCTTCCTTAGACCACTTTTGGTTGGTACTGGTTGGTAGTCTGCATACTGGGAAGATCCTACAAGAGCTGCTGTTTTGTAGATGCTCTACCGTCTCATCTAGCATCAAAATTTGATGCTCAGATCCTCCTGTTTGCCCATTTTTCCTGCTTTTAAAAAATAATCGACTGTTCACTTTTTGCCTAATTTATCCCACTCCTTAATAGGTGCCACTGTAATGAAATAATCAATGTTATTCTGTTCACCTCACAGAAGATTTAATGTTCTTGCTCATCAGTGTAGTCTGTCTAACAGATAAGGAACAAAAGCACTTTTTAATGACTGTTTGTCCTCAGTCGTGTTTCCTCATTTTCCTAATCAATCAGAGACACTCACCCCATAAACATTAAATTAAAGTGTTCACTTCATATTGAGCATGCACACTAAACTCATTGTGCTTCAAAACTCACAGCATATTAACCCTCCATCGGGGACAAACAGAAAGACTATTTGATGCTCCTGCTAACAAGCTGCTACTACAGCAAGTGCCGCACACACACAAATACATTCTTATTCTTCCTTATTCCTAGGTATTCTTGCAAATATGAGATACTGGTGTCAATGTTAAGTGGGGATCTATACTAAAATTCTGAATATACTGAAATACTATAAGGGATATTACTAGTATTGTGGTCTAGTCTAATTTTCAGCAATAAAATACACAGGTTACAGGTGCTTAATAAATACTCAGCAATTTCTTCAAAAGTAAATTTTAAGATGTGAAAGATATATTAAATCCCAGTTCTCTTCTCCAAACACATATGTTATATTTGCAAATAGCATACAGGTTCTGTGTCCAGTTTTTTTAGCTGTATTCAAAATTGACAATTCATGCTCAACACTGACACAGAAAAGAATGGTTATTTTCAGGTTGTCTTATTTTAGATGATTAAAACTATCTGCAGATAGGATATGGCTTAGAGGTTGTCAGATTTTCTGAGTGGCCACAGATTTTTATTAGTGTCTAGACCACCACAATACAAGCACTTGTTTTTAAGCCCTTGTTTTTTTTTTTTGTTTTTTTTTTTAAACCTTGAATATAAAAAGTAAACTGTGATTTTCTTTGCTGTAATACAATTTAACACAAAAGTCAGACACATAGACGTTGTTATAATTCTCACATGATTCACTGAACATTTGGTTTAACTTAATCATCCTCATTATTTGGCAGATTATAAAACAACTTATTCAAGGACATGTATTAATTTTTCATGCACCAGCAGTTTATTGTTTAATAAAGCAGATTTATTAGATTAAAAATGTAAAATATTTTTCAAAAATAATTGTTGTGTTTGTAAGATAAAGTGTAGACTGTTTTGTTATATTTTTTATTTGCTATTTTAGGGTCATAAAAAAACAAAACATATTGCCTATCTCTTCATTTATTTCACTCTCCCATAAACAACTGTATTAGTGCTGTGTTCTCCCATCCATTAAATGTCATCCATGTTAAATGAACATTTAATATTTAATTAATTAATTGTATTATACAGTATATTTACAGTGTATGTTTAATATTGGCCATATGTCATTCCATAGTTTTAAAATTAATTAAACCCCTGGCTCTCTCCTCCAAACACGTCTGTTACACATCTGCAAATAGCAGATTTTCAAATAGAGAAATAACAGGATGTGTGTCTATTTTTTTCACAAAGCTCTGTATTCAAAATTGACCATTCATTGACCATATACTGACACAGGGAAAGTTTCTTATATTTAGGAGTGGTTTACACATGTACTTAAGTTCATTTTCGTGTGGTCTAATTTTAGATGATTAAAACTATGTACATATAGATTATGCCATGACGGTTTGTCATATTTTCTTGGTGGCCGATACAGAGCTGTCTAGACCACCACAAAACAAGAAAATAAGCAGCCACAATTAATATTAAAAAACCTTGGACAGGTAATCTTGTAAACTGATTTTTTTTTTTTAGCTGTATTACAGTTTAACACAAAATCCAGAGAAATAAATAAATAAAGAGAATAAAGAAACGTCTAATGGAAATTTGGCACATTACCAACATACTACAGCATGAATACACTTTGTTGTAATTCTCACATTATTCACTGAACATTTGGTTTAACTTAACAGTATCATCCTCGTAAATTGGCAGATTATTAAATAACACCTTATTCAACTACAAGTATTAATTTTCTTGCACCAGCAGTGCATGATTTTATATAGTCACAAGATGCAATGAAATAAATTCAGGTCTTTTGTTTTATTACACTTTAAATCTTTGGTCATTGAAAAAAAACATATCACCCACTGTTTTCTTAACTGCCATAAAAAATTTATCAGTGCTATTTTCTCTAAATGTCATGTCAATGCCATATAATGTCAACGTAATATCATATCCATGTTAAATGAACATTTAATATTTAATAAATAAATTAATGACATGATCTTTACAGGATGTAAAGACAAACTGCTAAAGTTCAAACTGAGCATCAGAAGGGGGGGTGGGGGGGGGGGAAGTGATTTAAGTAACTTTCAACCCGGCATTGCTGTTAGTGCCAGATGGGCTGGTTTGAGTATTTCTGAAACTGCTGATCTACTAAGCTTTTCACAGAAAATCTCAGGGGTTTACAAAGAATGACCTGAAAAAGAGAAAATATCCAGTGAGTGGACGTCCTCTGGAAAAAAATAATGCTTTGTTCATGCCAGAGGTCAGAGAAGAATGGCCATACTGATACGAGCAAAACATTATCAAGAAATAATTCACCAAAGCCAAAAAGTCCCTTTTTGCCCCTTACATAAGCAATAAGAAATAAGAAATATATTTTGTTCTGTGTTTGACAAAAAAAATATTAAAAATGAAGAACAAACACTGTATCTAGCACTATCTGACAAATTACAGAGTGTGCTTCACAGCTACATTTTGTGTTGCTCAGCATGGGATATGGGACTGCTATTCATAAATATACAGCATTGTTTTGTTAATTACATATTACAGTAACTGAAACATACCAATTTTGTTGGTCATGCTTGGCATGTTGCTTTTGGTCAATTCTTCAAAGATTGAGGGAAAAAGGAGCAGAGAATGAAAATGAGGTCATGGATCGCTAGACATGCATATAAGTACTAAACTAATTATAATAGTATAAAATAGTTCTCCTTTAACTTATCAGAATGTCTAAAGCAAAGTAAAGCTTGTAGACTCTCCTGAGGCTAGATTTTACATCAGCGTTTGTTACTAAACCCGCATTAATCCTGCAATACAGTACTTTAATGCTGTTTTTTCAGACATAACCTGCCAAGGATGCGGACTGAAATTAATACTAAAATCCATATGGTTTTATTACTGTCATGATCTTAAAAAGCACAGAAATGAAGAAACTGTGTTTACAAATTACAAGCAATTGAAAACAAACGTTGTTTGATTTGAACCTCCCCCATAGTGAAGCTCTGATTCAGAGAACAGTGGCTTTAAATACACAGTGGTGTCTGCGTTTCCTCTCAAGCTCCATGCTGTGTGTTATAGATGGAGAATAAGCTTGATTATGTGAGAAACCATAGTTTAGACACGCTTGCACTTTAAGATGCTCATGCTGCTGGTGTTAAATTATCGGGAAACAGCAGCCTCGAGCAAACGCCTCAAGTTCCATGCGCTATGATTAACGGACCAAATGAAGGAGTGAGAAATGTGGTAGTGACTCACTGAAGTTGTTTAATATCTGTATGTCAAAAGATATAGTATGCCAGTGCAAATACTGTACGTGCAGTTACCAGATACAGTGGCACCAGAATGGACCAGCAAATTGTTATTGTAATGATCCTTACTTTACTTGCGTCATTGCTTAACACTTAAAACTTAGCATTTTTAGGGGGTATTTTGAACTACTGCATTTGCATTATTTTGCATGTTTTAATAATTATATGAAGGCTTAGAGATGTGCAATATAGAGTGTCTTATACCCTTTTTTCAACTTAGTTACATGATTTTATCCAACTGTATAACATGACTGAGCAAAAACCATCAAAGATTATTCTTGTCAAATACACATACTTAATAACAGATGGAATTTATAAAAACACCTATTCTTAATCAAATGCTACTGAAAATTTTAATCAGAACAATAACAAAAAAAAAAAATCCCAATAAAAAAAAAATCTATTTAATTAGGCTTTTTGAAATATTGTCCAACACACACCTTATTTACAGATTACAGTTACAAACACTCTTATCCCCTTATTAAATTTATCTTATTAAATCTTATTTACACTGAAACAGGGAAGTAACATCTAATTGAAACGCATGGTTTACGCATGAGAGTCAAATAGGCAACAAATCAACTTCTGTGTGGATAATACTGTACCAGTGAAATCCATATGCTGCTTTCCTAACAACAAGCCATGGGTCACCAAAGACATCAAAGCCCTCCTGAATGAGAAGAAGAAAGCATTCAGGTCAGGGGACAAGGAAGCAGCCAAGGAAGTACAGAGATGCTTGTCTTTGAGGTTAAAGGAGGGAAAGGACAGATACAAGAAAAAGCTGGAACAAGAGCTGCAACAGAACAACAGCAGGTATGTG
>JAQMYJ010000004.1:14716903-14729834 GCA_030014305.1 Clarias laeviceps
AGAATGTAGAAAATAAATCACTAAACAAAAACAAAGAAATTTGCAAGTGACCCCAAACTTTTGAACGGTAGTGTACACACACACTCACACACACTATGGGCAATTTGGGAGTGCCAATTAGCCTATTCTGCATGTCTTTGGACTGTGGGAAAAAACCTGAGTACCCGGAGGAAACCCACCAAGCACCAGGAGAACAAAAGAGATGGGAATCGATCCTGGACAGGAACTGAACCTGGACCCTGAAGGTACTAACCACCATTAAATATTAAATGGCATAATTGTGTAATTTATTAGTCAGTCACTTTTAAATACTACTACTGTAACTGTGCACAACTCCTTCGTGTCTAACATTGGTGCTTTGCCTTGCTATTAATACACACTTTATTTTTCAATTTATTTTCTGTTACTAATGCAAAGGTATTTTATCCAGTCATTTATTTTCAGCAACTGCTTTTGGATTTGATGCATAATGTTGGGAATCCTCTTTAGTTATGAAAGAACTTTGATTTGTCTTGTGCGAAAAATGTGCTACATAAATAAACATGCTTTGCCCTAAATAAAACTTTCCATCCTGATAGGAGTGATATTTCTGGGTGAAACTCTCCCCATCCACAAGACGCAAGCACTCACTGAATAGTTTGAAATAGTCTGAATAGATTTAGTATAGAAATTATGTACATCATATACTATGGCCTTTACAATCACCAGATCTCAGGACACCTAAACACACCTTATAGACTGTGACTAACGAAAGCCCAAAACACAAACTGAAGGAACAGCTTTTAGAAGAATGGAGTTGCTGAGACTTGGAAGAATCAATGGATTCTTCTTTAGATTCTAAGGAGCTCAGCTCCTAAATGAGACACATGCAATGATTTTTCCTTCGTCACTCATCCGTCTGCATCCATCTTCTTATATATATATCTTAAGATTGAGAGAAATGGTTTAAAAGAATGAAAACACAGAGAGAAAGAGAGACACATCATCCCCATGGGATCTGACCCATTTCTCTAATGAAAGAGAATGAGCACAGCACAACACACAGATGCTACACAACACCAGAGAGACCCCTCAGTAATCTGCACCTATTTTGCCATGTCCATAGACAAGTGCACATACACACACACACACACACACACACAAAACCCAAAGTCGCAGCAAAGACAATTTAAAATAGTGTATTTTAAATGGACTATAATAACTGCACCCCATTATAATCCTCTACATGCACATTCTTGATTAACATAGCTATTCCACATGGCTATTGATAATGGGGCAGACAGAAGCAATAACTGGCTAGAATCACACTGAAAACAGAACTCAATTTCTGGCCAGGATATGAGCTGAACCTAGAAGGTGTAAGACACCTGTCACTTTCAATCAGTCTCACTTCAGACACATCCAGCAGCCAATCACTTCAGGCTTTAAACACGGACAAAGTGAGTCTTTATTCATCTTCAATAAAAACACGAGCATTTAACAATGAACAGACATTATACTCAAGCAATGCTTATGTTGTAAAACTCAAAAAGACACAGAGGAATGTATTGAAGAATGAAAGAATCAAACATTTATTAATCAACTCTTATATAAAGGACATTATAAAGATAATCTATTACAGAATATGAGCTGAAAAGAGAATTAAACCTGAGCATGTTTGCGCACTGAGTAATAAATCAATAATTATCTGAATTAAGTAGATATGCTGTATGCTTTATTATATATATAGGTATATATAATAAAGCATCCACTATGACTATGAATTCTTAAGTAAGTTGCAAAAGAAAGGAAAACAAGTCTACAGACAGAGGGGGATAATTAATAAAGACGTTAAAGACACATTTGTATATATATTAAAACAAAAAGTTTACTCATGCATGCTCATAAATAATAAACCTAATATAATGGTATACCAGATGTTTACTACATCTGTACCGACTGACTCATGTGCAAAGTTTCTAATTACATAATGAAGTGCAACTGTCTATAGGTGCAGTGTATTACCGAAAGTATTCAGAAACTTTTGTTGTTCAGGAATGCAGAGCTTGCAGCATCATTCCCATGACTTAAGACTTTCATTTCCGTCATGCATATCCCTGAGATACTTTGAATGCTACATCATTTAGAGAGCAAGGCCCTTGGATAAAAACTTTAAAGCCACCAATGCTGCAGTTTGTCAGTGCTACTATGATTTACTGCATATTGTATAATTACTCAGACTGAATTTGTTGGTGAACCTGACTATCACACTCATTTGCGGGTCTACCCTAAACTTTTGACACACATTTGGAAGCATGCAGTTGTTTAAAATGTCTTTGGATGATATAGCACTACAATATACTTTTAATAAAACTAAGAGGCCCAAACCTGTTCCAGCAAGACAGTACCACTGTGCATAAAATTAGCTCCATGAAGACATGGTTTGCCAAGCTGGAGTGGATTTCAAGTAGCCTGCACAGAGCACTGACCTCAACCCTACTGATGATTTGGAATTCTGAAAGTACACCAGGCCTTTTTGTGTGCCTGACCACATTAATGCTCTTGTAGCTGAATGGAAAATCCCCACATCCATGCCCTAAACTCCATTGGAAAGCATTCCCAAAAAAGTGAATTAGTTATTAAAGAAGTGAAAAGTTATTAACAGAGAGAGGAGATTATGGGATTAATGGGATGTTCAAAGAGCACATATGGGTCTGATGATATGTATTCGGCCATATAGTGTATGTGCTTAAAATATGGACAGAATATCATGTCCGTATGGGCCAGATGTATTCAACTAAAACCTCAAAAGTACCAGTTGCATAAATTTCCTTGCTTAAAAAGGTCTAGTGGTGCAGCAGGACAACAGATGGCATTCACATTAGGTATCATGTTGATCAAAAGGCCTGTAGCTTAATCACAGAGTCATCAATTTATACAGCTGCACCAATTATGCAAAATGATAAAAATACTTTGTCAAGGAATTGTGAGTGAAAAGCATCTGCAGGAACAACAGCATATTTTGTACCAAACCTTTCATTTATTCTAGGTGTAGAAGAATTCTTGCCTGATGTCAGCCCAACCTCATCAAGTCTATAATAACTCTCACAATTATGCTATGACTACTAATTGTAAATAGTGTCCAGTGTTCCATAGTTGTTTAATAGGTTTTCTTATCCCGTTTAGGTATTAGCAATCCTCTGCATCCTCCTGAACTGCAGCATGGATATACCACTTACATTCCAGCCCTCACAAAGTACATTATTTGTGACACAGCTACAGTATGGTCTTATCACAGAATTCCACAGAAAACAATCAGTTTGAATGATTTTAGAGCAAATATGCTAATGATGGCCTGAGGTGGCAGTAAGCTTATGTGACAGCAGAAGAAGAACAAGAAGAAGAACAAGAAAAAAAAAAAAAGCAATTATGGCACAGGGCTTAAGGTTTAGCAGGAGATTACAGGACAGGAGTGTGCTTGTCACAGTCTGATTAGGAAGAATATTACCATGGCCTAATTGTATTGGTACTATGTGTTCACCTATGAGCTAAAGAGGGATAAAGGAAGCACACTGAGCCTGTCTGTGGACTCAGCAGAGCCAGACTATTACTGTGGCTATAGGTCATTTGAGATGTCCACATTTTAGCTTTGGCTAATTGGGGCCTGTTGAATGACAAGGGCTCAAGAACGAATGCCAGCCAATTGTCAATGAGACAGAAAGAACGAGAGAGAGAGACAGACAGGGAGAGAAAGAGAGAGGGAAATGTAAATTGAATGAGCATGACAAATATGGGAAAATGGAACATAGAGAGTGAGAGAAAAAAAAAATGAATAAGGAAAGAACTGTAGAGACAGACAAAGTGATTAGAAGACAGGAAGGAATAAGATAGAGAGACAAGAGATGGGTATGCTGCTCTGCATCAGTAATGATTAAAATGATATGAAGTGTTCTGTGCAATAACTGTCTAATGAACAAAAGTGGAGTAGGTTCTTCTGCTCAAGGCCTTTAAATGCGTGTGCATGGTTAAATATGGGATAAAAAAGAAAGTGAGAGAGAGAGTGAGAAGGAAAGAGACAGAGAAAGAAAAATTGGATTAAATAGAGATTAGGAGATAGTGAGAAACATACAGAATTAAAGCTGTGCTAGAATAAAATTTTGTCTTTAGATAACACTCATACTGTAGCTTCCAGACAAACGATAAAAACTGTCTATGTCTGGATCAGCCTCATCTCTTACATGTCTCTAACTGACACCCACAAAAGCCCCTGAGAGCTGTGCTTCATGACACAGGCTGATGGAGGGATCTCTTGGACAGCTGAGTCTGACAGATGACGAGGTGACGAGTTGTTTGTGTGTGAGAGTTTGACATGTTACATCATTCAGAGACCAAGGCCAAGAAAAGACATTCGGATAAACACTGTAAGTGCATTGATGCTCCTATGTTTTTAGTGGTATTATGATTTGTGTGTGTGTGAGAGAGAGAGAGAGCGCGTGAGAGAGAGAAAGAGAGTTACAGGGGTAACACATAACAGTGATGTGTGTGTGTGTATGTTTGTTCCACTAAGCTGACTAACTACACACATTGAAAATGTTTTTTTTCCTCAGACCTGTCTGCAAATCCCTCTCACCTTCTAAAATAAGAGCAGACGCAAAGTAAACATGCACGTACTCATGCACACGCACACATTCATTTCTCTTTTTGCTGGCGACATCAGTGGTTGCTTAGCAACCGCACACATCCCAAGATTGTGTCAAGCTTTCCTTGGGTAGTCCATCACACAAGGTGGAGCAGAAGCAATGACAGGAATGAAGGGAGGTTATGAAAATGAAACTATGGGCCACATTGGCCTCAAATGCTAAATATGTGTTAGTCTTCACCCATGAACTACTGTGCGCTGGTTTCAGTTATTAAAATTAACATTGAACACAATAGCATAATACACTTTTAAAGTAAGTTATTGTGTGAACTGTGCTTTTTTGTATTGAGCACAGCTTTTTACTCGAAGTTTTCGGCCATGTTTACAATGAAAAGTACCAGGCCTGAATAACTATCACAATAGCAAACATACAGAAATCACATCCCATGCTTTCGTTGCAATTAAAATGTGAATTCTGAGAGTTTGAACGCTCAGTTCTTGACTAATCAGCTTGCGCGTTATCCTCCACTGACTTCCATGACTGACCAGCTTTATAATCCTTCATTTAGCACATTCTATATGCTGATTATTATCCCATTATCATTATCCCTTCATCTTATCATCATGATCAAACTAGTATTTCAGCTTCGTCATCATTCCATCACCCAACCTACTCTCCCACCCTGGTGACCACCCTATCCTATCATGCAATCTTCTTTTCTGGCCAGGTCATCGCATTTTCAAACCTCCTTCTTATAAACTGATCACCACTGAAATATCTAACCTCCTCTTCAAGCCTGATTGTCCGATGATGTGTCTGCTTCTTCCTGTCTCATCACTAACATATTATCCAACCTCCTCTTTAAGAGTGATTCTCCCATCAACCCAATTTCCACCCAACCTACCTTTTCTTACAGCTGAAGATAGGTAATCGCTAGTATTTATCTCTCCATCTATTAACTTTTTATTAGTCCAGTTCTACATCCTTCTATTCAATCTTCTCTACAATCCTATTTCCAGTCTGTCCATCCATTCTGTTGATTTGACCACTATCCCTTAATTCATCTTTTTGTACAACTACTCAACTATCCATCCCTCAACTTGCTGTCTTGTTCACTATTCTTCCTTTCCTGCTCCTCTGCTTTCCTGCTAAAAATTCCCTTATTCACAATTTGTAGCATTTCACTGGCTGCTCCAGCGCACATGATTTCCATGCACAAAATCTCCTTCCAAAACAAAACTTCATTTTATTCTTTTCTGCACATGGTTTTGTTTGGACTCTATAAGGGAAACTATTTATAAATGTATCATTATACGCAGTACTGCGGTGCAGTGGAAGAAGGGGTGTGGTAGAGAGAAATGATGCATACATTACTGTGTTGATTCCAGAGAGCTGCTGGAACATGTGGAGTCCGCAGCCCACGATGAGAGCACGCCGGGCGGGAGCGTAGGTCAGCATGCGCCACAGCACTGGGCCGTCTACAGGGAAAAGAACACACGAAATTAACTTTCATAACATATCCTTCATATACACATATACTGTACAATGACATTAAAAGATTGTGTCTCTATAATCACTATGCTATGACAGAGGCCAAAGAAGTGCTCAAAAACGCAATTACATAAAAAATCTCATTATTTTAAGATAGAAAGGGATGTTCAAGACATACCGTAACTTTTGATTGTACAGAATCCAGTTATGAGGGTAAAAACTACCTTTATGTATCCATATAATCCCCTGCTAAACGAATGCACTTATCCCAGGGTTTCACTAGTGCTTGGATACCATCAAGGTTAAAAGGTTTCTCGGTAGGCCAGAGCCATGATCGGACTGCCTGGTTCATGTCTGAAACGGTGGCCTTCCAAGAACTCCTTCATTGTCCCCAATATGTGGAAATGGATTGGACTGAGGTCAGAAATGTATGAAGGATGTGGTAATAACCTCCAGTCGAATTCCTGTAATGGGTGTGCTGTTGACTGATTGTATAGTTCCCATAGACAGATGCATCTCTTTCACATCTAATGTAGTTTTCAAGGATCAGGATCACACATAAAGTGTAAGCGGGAACTATTACTGGGGCTCTGAGACACTTTTGCCAGGATTGACATTCACAGCCTTCTATTGCACCATTTAACTTCATTTGCACCATTTAACTCTTTTATTGCGGCTAAGGGTCTCATCACTGTACTGTGCTTAAAACGTCTTCTGGAAATGTAAATCTTTTTTACACATTAATTTATAAGAAATTTCATCATAAGTCCTGGTTTGATGGGAACGCCCCTCATATTAACCTATTTATGCACTTCTCTACTTTTCATATTACCAGGAAAATACACTGTTGTGTCACAAGCTAAGAAAACATTATGAAATACATTTGCATGTCTCTATTCTTCCATAACTGTGTGGTGCTCATTAAGCTCCAGCTGAATATTGTGCTGCTTATCATCTAACTTATAAAATGAATTCAAAGTTCAGTAGTGCAAAAAAAAAAAAAAGAAGATTTCCTGTGTGGCTTGTGAGTCAAGGCAGTTTTAATTAACAGAAAGAATGAACAACGGCTCTGAATCTATTTTCCTTTCAAATGTTTCCTTAATTTTTCCTTAGGTTGTCCTCTTTCCCATGCATTTATGACAAGGCTGCTTCGAAAATTTTCTTTACCCATCTAACTGCTGTAGAAATTTTTATTCGTGCCCATTTAACAATTTCACTTTTTTTTTTTTTTTTTTAACATATTTCAGATTAGAGAAGGAGAACAATCATTAAAATAATGTAAAAAATAAGAATATGAAACACCTGTGGTTATGCAACCTTTAGCAGTAACAACTGCAACCAATTGCTTCTTATAACTAGCTAACAGTGATTCATTTGCTGTGAATGGCCCATTCTTCTTTGGAGAATTGTCAAAAGCCTGACTGACTAGGCCACTCTATAATCTTAATTTAGTTTCTTTTGAACCATTAAAAGGTAGATTTGACCACAGGACTCTCTTCTTGTTTTCTAACCAATTTTGCTCGAGATTCAGATCACTGACCAATGACCGCATACACTCCTTCATGATTTTTTTTGCTATAGAACGGAGTGAACAGAATTCATGCTTTCATCAATTATGGCAAGTCGCATAAGCACCATTCCTGCACCACCATACTATCACTGGCGTGTCTGGTTGTGGATATCATGCTGTTTACATGTGTTAGTAAACTCAGCGACATAAACTCAGCAGCATGGTGGTTTCCTCCCACAGTCCAAAGACATTGTAGGCTGATTGAGATTTGCGAATTGCCCGTGGAGTATGATTGGGTTTGTGAGTGTTTGAGTGCAGGCCAACCTACCCATATCCCTAATTTCCATGGGATATAGTGGGCTCTGCCCCCCATGACCCTACACAGGATAAGCAGCATAAACAACAGATGAATGCTATAGAACCCATGTCTTCCAAAACTCAGCAGTTCACACAACACTTTTCCGAAAGCATTGAGGCTCATCAAGGGTTTTTGACTTTGCCTTTTGTGAATAAAACATGTGCACATGGATTCATACTCTTTGAGGCTTTTATATTGGATCCAAATAGGATTAATTAAACTCACTAACTCATCTGAATTGCTGAATGAGAGAGGAGCAAATCTTGTTCATAAATGAAACCATTCACTGAGTTAAGAAGCAAGGACCAGGGGTCTCATTTATCAAAGCGAGCATAAAACAAGAAATAAATTTGTGTGTGAGACCCACCTGTATGCACAAGAAAATTGGTATTTACTACTTGTACATACAGTACAAAATATGTCTTTGGTTACACAGTAGATGTATAGATTCTAAAACTGATGTGTTTATGAACAGTCATGCTCATCTGCATGATAAAATGCCCTTAAATTGGCATATACGGTAAACAACTTCCTTTTATAAAGCACAGAAGCCTGCTCACAGAACTGCTTTTCTCAGACGACATATAACATGCAAAATAAAAATGATTTGGCACATCTTGTAAGTACTGAAATCAGTGATTTCTCTGCCAGTTATGCTGATATGATAGAGTGAGATATAGCTGCACTCTATTCAACCAACAGAGGTGGGCAAAGTACAAAAATCATTTACTTGAGTAAAAGCAGAGATACCCTAGGTAAAATATCACTAACAGAAGAAGTCCTCTATTTACAGTTCTACTTGAGCAAAAGTACTTACCTTCAAACTTGCTTAAAAATAAAGTACAGAGCTTGCATTCGCTTTCAGGAGCCCTAAAGTCAATAGTAAAAGAGTCTCTCTCTTTCTCTCTCTCCATTTATCGACTGCAAATGTGCTGTTTTGTCATTATCTCCAACCGTCTCCACTTCAACCAACTGCTATATGATTTGGGAAGGTAAATAATGCAATGAAGCATAATAGCCAGGAGGTTCAAATACTATGCTTCAAATACTATCCACCACCCTGATTATGTAATGAAACACCATGCAGGAATGTAGTGGAGTAAAAAGTACAAACATTTGTTGCAGGATGCAGTGGAATAAAAGCAAAATTATCCATTAATAAAACCATTCATGTAATGTATAGATATATGTACTCAGTTACCTTCTACCTCTGTTCAAGAGAGTGCAGAAATATACACATCCTCATGCATAAGGAAAACTCCCATTCAACGTATAGAAATGTGCGCATGCAAGGTATTAGCAACAAATAAACGAAGGTCCCAGGTTGATAAACGAAGGTCCCAGGTTCAACAGAGATGCAATAAAAAATACTTATATTTAGACTTAGACATTTCAAAACTCAGACTGATAATCATGATATAAGCTTTAAATTCAATTCCAGGTTTCAATTTTGAGGTTTGCAATTGTGAAGCAACTGAACATAAGGAATGACTTGTAAACATGCCATCTGCTGCTATAACCTGGTCAAAGACACCAGTTTGACGTTCAGTTGCCAGCTAGTTGAATGCACAAACCCAAACTCCAGCCTTTTGTTGACTGCTGTAACAAAACACAAACAAGTTCTTAATTTGCACTAAATCCACATCTGACGGAAGCACTTAATCGACAAAGGAATCAATATGGGGATAGTGCCACATTTACACCACTATTTAGTCATTTAGTCACCAATACATTCTTAGGTCATGTCAAAGTTAAAAACAATGCAAATGTTTCCGCAAACATCTTCCAAACTTCATTAAGCCATAACAACCTTGGCAGTGATTTTAACTTTGACATGACCAAAGAATGTATTGGTGTAGCAAATTATAGAAAAATTATCTGGGTATCAAAGCTTATTTGCAATTGTGTTATTGTTGCTTAGATATGTTTTTTGTTAACTTAAATTCTGTTGAATCCTACTGTATGAACAGACTTTTGATTTTGAGGCAATTTGTAGGTTGTGGAATGTGGATGCATTATTTATAGCTTTTTCAAATTCATGCTGTATGCTCATCCATGTTTGAATAATTCACTCTTTCAGTCCTTCCATAATTCAATTCTGTTCCCTTATTGCTATCATCTATTGACCATCCATCCAGCCATCCATCCAACCTTACATCCCCAATCCATAAAATGAGGCAGGGATAGCAAGAAGGCAGAATTTTATTATTATTATTTTTTTTTTATCTATGATGTTTCATCAGTGCAGTGTGATGTTGTCAGAGGAAGCTGCTCATATGTCACTTAGTGAATGATCACTGCCTGGTCCCTTGAGACAAGTGCTACAGACCTTAACTCAATTTCTGTCCAAAACACAGATTCATGGAGTGCTGTGAACCAGGCCACCAGTGAAAAGAGTCTTATAATGAAACGCTAACTTCATTCTCTCAGACGGACAATCTCCACTTCCTAACAGCTGCTTGAACATGTGCATAGTCCCTTATCTTAATCTAATTAGAGCAGACCAGAGGAGAATGCACCCTACAAGAAGACATGGGTTACTATTGGACTGCCCCCCACCTTTTCCCTTGATTTTCTGGCTAATTTTGTCTGTACCTACCTGTTAACTTCCTCATTAATACAACATCTTCCAATCCAGGAGGGAAAAGGCTAGAACATGCTCCCTTTTGCACATGTAAAGCCATCCAAATGCATCTTTTTTCTCATGCGGTTTTAAAAGTCAAGAAATGTGCTATGATTTCTTTTCACCTTTTATATTTTACACATAACCTCCTGTGAGTGTGTGTGTGTCTGTGTGTGTGTGTGTGCATGATGGACTGGGGCCTCATGCCCAAAGTGTCCTGGGATAGGCTCCAGGCCCCCCATGACTCTGTATACAGGTTAAAGGCCAGGGGTAGCTCAGTGGTTAAGGCATTGGACTACGGTTCGGAAGATCCCAGGTTCAAACCCCCAAACCACCAAGTTGCCACTGTTGGGCCCTTGAGCAAGGCCCTTAACCCTGAACTGCTCAGATGTATATTGAGATAAAAAAGTCACTCTGGATAAGAGCGTCTGCCAAATGCCTAAATGTAAATGTAAAGTGGTATAGACGATGAGTGAGGTCACAGTCTACCTACTGTAGCCTTCCTTAGTTGGTGTTCAGTCACTTCCCTGTGTAGTTTGCTAGTTGCCATAGTATTTCTTTTCAATGCTTTTGCTGATAACCATATTAAAAATGCTAAAATAGTCTAGGTTAAAGGTAGAGTTTTTAAACACTGTGGATTTGTAACTCTGCTAGAAAGTGCTACTAATGAGTTACCTTCTTCGCAGTAATGTAATATCCCTTTTCCATTAAACTTCATGATTAACTGAAACCAGTTTAACTGAAACTATAAAACCTTTTACACAGATAAGAGGTTTTAAAACCTGCTAAAATTATTTTAATTCATTATGTTCCAGCCACTTTCAATTATGTACAATGGGCAAGAGAACGAATCATTCTGGTAAGTCCTGCAGGGGATGCAGAACTTGTCTTTGGAACACTGGGCATAAATAAGAGCACTCTGGATGAAATGCACCTCCATCATAGGGCACCATGTACAGATGCATACTGCAGGTGAAAGAACCACTAAGGAATCCATAACAAGCAAATCTGTGAAAAGCTGTATAAACATTTTGCAAGAACAGTATATAAAAACAGTCAAAAACATGCTGTACCATTGATTACACTAGTGACAATGCCTGTAATTAAGGCCTGCAAAGATAATGATTTCGTGAATTTTAAATACACAGGTCACCTAAGGGCAACATAGTTACACCATCACATTGTGTTTAGGTTGTCTATCAAAGTGACTGCAAGATGCCTGCACCCTTATCTATACAGAGCATTACATAGAATATAGGGATGAAATTAAATTATATAGGCTATTGTGCCATTAATTAGACTATTATTTTTATGGAGATAAAACTCCTGCTGTCACTCATGCTAGTCTACACATTATTGAGTCTGGCTCACACTGGTACTGCTTGTCTTTGTGCTTTCTGGTCTCCACAGATTTGCTAGAGCCAGAGCAGCCGGACAGCTATGCAAGGGACAGCAAGGGCTGCTTGTTGCTAGGATCCTAAAGAGAGGACTGACCAGACAGATGGACCCAGGAGAAGTATGTGGCTATGTCTTTTTCGTTCACTTTTCTTTTACTCACTTCTGTATTTTGTCTGGTAGCATAGCTCCTCATTAACCGTCAGAAAATGGCAGTTGTGAATAATGCCCTACATTTAACTTGCTGTAATGCAATATACTTAATGACAGTATATAGCAAAAACTCTAAATAAAAAATTGGAACATCTCATGAGGGTCCCTGTATCTCATTTTACCTGTTGTAGCCTATAAAATGGAAAGAAATATGTGAAAATGTACATTTACATAATGGGCTTTTTACCATGTCAACTACTTTTATAACCTTTTCATCAGTCATGAAGGGAGTCCTACATTTAAGCAGAAACACTGAGGAGCAGAGATAGTATGCTGTCAACAAAGCCTAAAGCTAAAGTATATTTTTGCTTGATGCCACTCTTTGCCCCTGCAAAGTCACACTTCAAACATTGAAAAAAGAAGAAAATGAGCTTAAGGAGTAACACTGTAAACCAACTAAAGGCCATCAGAAGAAATGATGAGAAAGGATGAAGGTACTGGGAAGCCACCAGAAGAATAGAGAGAAAGGATGAAGGTGCAGAGAGGTATTGGAAGGTACTGGAATCGGGCCTTAAAAGTTAGGCCCTACAGGGCCAGAGCCCGACAGATTTCGGCCCGAGTCCGACAAGTAGCTACATTTTGATTGACAGCCTTTTAAAAGCCCGAACCCGTTTACAGCCTGACATTATTCAAATGTGCGCAGGAACACAGCTCTTTTGCCTTTGGTCAAGAATGAGTCATTTATACATGTTTTAACATAATTTATAACATGGTCAAAACTT